>VWZD01007569.1:2965-34524 GCA_013396695.1 Sakesphorus luctuosus | reverse complement strand
ATTTCTTTGTCTGACAAAATATTCATTTGTCTTTCTAAAAAAATACTTGATTGCTCATACAGGAAAGTAATTGCATGTCATGTGAACCTTTTAGTTCTAACACTGACATTATATTATTACTTCTTTTTCATTCTTTTTAAAAAATTGCAGTTTACCTTCTAAGNCAACTGTAGGCAAAAGAATTCTTAAATAAATTTAAACCTGGCCAGCTGGCAAAGAAGAGAACCCAGGGAGTTGGCAAGGACTTAATCTAGTGCTGCTTCTTCAATTAAATGTTTACTATGGTGATATTTTATGTGTGTATTAATGTGTCAAAGTGCAAATCAGTCCATCATCTTTATTTCTCCTCCTTTTGGTCATCTGCTGGCTCTTTAAAAGATAATTAAAAGATCAATAGTTCATTATGCTTGAATTCTTCATAAATGCAGGGACAGTATCCTCACAGGAAGGTGTAGAATCCATGAAGAACTATACCATGATTAGACTGCAGGCTGGTGTATTGCAGCCACTCACAGACTGCAACAAAGGAAATTATCCTTGCTAAGACATATTAATGATTAGCCAAAACCAAGTCTCATAGTGTTTCTTAGTATACTGTTGTTAGCACTACCTGATTTGACAGAATATGATGTATTTTATTTTTATTTCTGTGCAAGATCCTCCCGTACTATTTCAATGGCAGAAAACCCCATTATGGTGGGGTAATGATGCTACTATATTACAACCAAAATTACAGTGAAGTCTTTTGAAAACAGCAAATTCTTCTTAGTTTGTGTTGAGGCGTGGGGTTTTTTTTTAAACTATATAATTGTCATTTCCCTGAAATGAGTGGCCGACAGTCTGCAAAACAAATTTATTGAGGCATACAGGTAATGATTTATTTTTATTCCTCTTAGGTACTGACATGTCAGACATATATAGCAGGTTGTGCGAGCCTCACGAGGAGAAATGAGCATTGAAACTCAGTCCCTCAACTCCTTATTTGCTGGGAGTGAGAGACATGGCTCTTTAGAGTCCCTTATGTTTTGATCTCTTGGTTTCAGGGAGATTTGCCTGATTAGAAAGTTTAAATGCATTTCACTTGTGTAATTCAGGCAGCTTCAATTCCACAGGCACTGTGTGACAACATCTGTCCAAACTGTTTGAAGAGGCCAAAATTAAGTAGTAGGTGTCCAGGTAACCAAGGTTCTCCAGAAAGGAGGTGTGAAATTGAGCTAAACTTTTGAGGATAACAACGTGCAGCAGGCTTTCTTCCTCCGGCAAGGTTATGATTTCTAGTGTCTGTATTTTTTAATATATGTTCCTAATGGAAAAGGAGAGAAAAAAACCAAGAAGTTTGATTAATGGAAGAAGCTTAGAAAGAGCTAAGTATGAGGACTGATCTCAGAGCTCTTAGGCTGGAAAAAACATTCCATTAATTTTAGTGGGAGTTTTGACTGCACAAGGACTTTCAAGTTCAAGTGCTTTCTTGTTCATTAAGGGATAGAAGGTAATTAGAAATAAAGCACAGAAAAGATTTCATATAGTATTGCTTTTGTCAGCTGAAAAAAATCCATATTATTGTAGGAGTTTTAGGCTAATCTTCTCTCTCCCTTTCTTGCATAAAATGATGACACAGTAGGTTGTTTTCATTACTCTTAGAGGTCTGTGCTTCTATCTATTCATTTTATTGGGGAAAAGCAATTGGCAAGGTTTTTTTCCCCTCTTATCTTTCTTGCTGTTGGATTGCAATCTCATCTTTGATGCTGACTTTGTCATTTCCCTCTTCCAACCAAACTGTTTTGCTCAAGATATTCCCATAACATTTTTGTTTGTAAATGTGGGATGATAAATGAAATAAAAAGCTACTGTGCATTTTGATTGAAGGATTTTGCTGATGTAAGCTCATGAAATAGACGCAAGAAATGGAAATGGAAAGAAAAAGACAAAACTGTACTAAGTTTGACAGAAATTAAGCTTGCATGTTTTATAATACCTTAAATTATGTTGACTTTTGAACACCTTTTAGGGAAGAAGCTACATATTCTTAAGGCCTCTTGTATCCAACCCTGAATTTTAAATGCATGGCAGTCATGAGCCATTTCAGGAATCATAATTTAGGTCATCATTTGATGGGAGTACTTTCTACACTGACCTCAGGGATTAGGAACTCATCTTCTGTTAGAACTTAATTCTTTATTAATATTTAAAAATAAGTTTTATTTTACTTGTTCCTTACAGCTACTTTTTTTTCCTCTCCTCTCTATCAAAACCTGTTTTACCTCAGCCTCTAGCTGTAATTTAATTGTGGGAAGAGTATGGTCCAAGTTTAATTCCAGTTGGAATTGCCATTGGAAAACTGAGTGCACAGATTGCTTTCTGTGCTGATGGGCACAGGGAAGCTGTAAAAAAATGGCTGGGGATCCAGAGAATCTATTGTGAAGCTGATGTTTCCCTGGTTCTCTTTGCTGTCCCTACAATATATAGTGATCTTAAATGCTCCCAAAAGCCAGGGAAAGTGAGAAAGATGTACTTCACTTCCGATGTAGCAGTAGTCTGCTTTTTTGTAGGGGGGAAAAAAACAAAACCAAAAAAACCCCAACAAAAACAAAACAAGAAAAACCCCCAAACCAACAAACAAAAAACCACAACGTATTTTATGATGCCATGAATTTATCTTTTCAATCTACAAATTATTACATGAATGGGATTTTATTCCTGCTCATTCCTATTTTGTTTTGATGGTCTCCCCAAGCTTTCAAACAGCAAAGGAGATACAAGAAACATTAGTTATTTGTTGTGGTGGAAATTTGTCTTGTAATTTCTTTCCAATTATTTTTAGAAAACTATTTATTATTTCTGCAAAGGTGACTTACTTCAGTAAAGGTGACTTTCTAACATGTAAGGAGATATTAGTTAATATGGGCTCTGCTTTCAAAGGCTCATCACTTTTATAATGTGGATAAAACTGTGCAATATACATTCTGAAAATAGAGCTTGGTCCACAGGGGCTCTTTCTATGCTTTTTTATCAGTTTGATTCTATTGCCTTTGGGTGAATTGAATTTGTGCTCATGTAAATGAGGAAAACAATCATGTAAAGGGGGTACAGGGAGATTTTAAAATTAGACATTCTCAGTGGCTTTAGCTTACCATTAAACTACCCTTAAGAATCTCTATGGATTATATAAGTGCTTTTTTGTTCAGAGTAAGACCGAGTAACATGTCTGCTTGTATAAGACCAAGAAAAAACATTTCTAATTGTTTAAAGCATTTTATTTTTTTTGGTTTGTTAGTTGTTTTTTTTTGTTTGTTTTATTGTTTTTCAATTAAAATTTTAGATGACAAAGAAGGGACTTCCTGATGTTGGTTGAAAAATGTGACTTCAGATATCAGAGAAGAATACTTTTGGTAGATAAAAAACTTAGAATGACTTTTTGCTTTCAAGGGGATTTCTTGAAAAAGCTTTCAGAATTGTGATGCAATTCTTGAAGAACACAGGACTTGTGTAAAATATCCGAGGTACCTGTTGGGAGTACTTTTGGAAGAGACATGTGTTTTCCATTGCAAATAAAAGTACTATTTGATGTAAACTTTTCTGATGGTTTTGCTCACTATACAGTGCTAAAGGAGTGAATAAACCATTTTGTACAGAATAGTAATGTTCTTTCTGAATATGGTGCACAGAGTGCTTGTTTGCAATTTGGGCATATTACTCTGCAGAGAATGGATTTGAAGTTGTCCAACTTTCCAAAAACATTACTCTTAATGTAATGGTCTCTTCTGAGAAGCTTTCTTTACTCAAATAAAATAGAATAGTGCAAAGGCCTGGTGCTGGATTGAAACCTGGCTTGCTGACTGTCCTTCCAAATGCAAGTGTTGCTCTGGCTTAGATAGTTCAGGATTATCATGGTACTATTCTGTCAACTCAGTTCCTCCAGGACTAGGCAGATTTAAAGGTTTTACAAACTTGGTAACCTACTGAAATTTCCCTCCACAGTTCTCCTACAGTCACATACAGAGAGTCTTTATGACTCAAGTCCTTGGAGACGTGATATTTTGGGGTGTCTGAGTATTACACACAGGAGGGAACCTGAAGTAGTACATAGTGCTATTTATATTCAGCAGTTAGTAACAGAGCATGAACATCTATTAATGCTCCCACATTAAACACAGCTTTAACTGCAGTTTTAAGGATCTGCTGGTTTTGCTTTTTAGAATCTCGAGGTTGATTAATAATATCTTAATAAAAAGCTTAATAGTGCATTAAATTAAAAAAAAAGAGAAAAGTTTCTTCTTATCATGAGACAACTTGGTAAGTCACTAAACAGAACAATAAAAACCTCTGAAAATCTGTTGCCTGACTGCAGCAAAATGTTATACAATCAACCTTCAGAAGCCACTGATATTTGATGTACCATTTTAAATGTTACCACCCATGTGTTTGGAAACACTAGGGTATGGCCTCTGAAGTTTATGAACCCTCATAAAAAGTTATTTATCTGTCTTCAGTAGAAATTTGCTTGCATTTTTCTTTCTGTATTACCAATATTGGACCATTGGGGAGGTGGGTTATCTGAAAATCTGTAGTAAGAATGACACATCTTTTTTATTTAAATATTATTGCTTTTTAGGCACTGAATTTTGGAGATATGCCGAAGTACTTGTGGGAGATTTGGGTACCTGACAAACCATGGGTGGTAAGATATCAGATCCACTGAAATAAATAAAATAAACATTTAATTTTAACATAGGTATTTTGGGCCCTGCTGTCACTGAATTCAATGGGCAAAACTCCTGCAGGGCTCCTAAGAAGTGCATTACTGCAAATTTATGCAAGTGTGTTTCCATTATTTTCATTATTGTCCACTGGTGTAAAGTTGAAGTAATGCCTGTAGTGAACTAGAACTGTGCAGTAGCATCTGACAGGGAGATGAGAGAATTTCTCAGATGAAGTTTATAAGACTGTTTCTCTTGTCTTTACTCAGACAAGCAAGTAATTAGTTATTGACTCTTAGAGCAATTAGTGGTTCACAGTTGGACCTACTGAATAGTACCTTTCTCCAGGCATCCTGTTGAAAGTCTTGTTTAACACTTGCACTGGACTCCAACCCAGTAAGACAAGAAAAATAACCGTCTCCTTTTGAGTACCACATGGACTTTTCAGAAAAGCAGTCTGACAGATGCTGTCTGTCCTCCACTGTCAGAGTCAGTAATCAGAGAAGAACTAGGGTTCAGTGCTTTAATTTCTAAAGCCATGCATTAAGGAGGAGCCACGGTCTATTCAGTTGCGTACTTTCTTTGTCGAACAGAGCTCCAGTCCAACCTGTCAGTCTCCACACTAGATTTTTGTGTGAAGTGAAAGACTGTTGAATCTGTCCACTACATGTACTTTTTAAAGAGAGTGTCTTCAAAATTATACCAGAAAACTTCACGTAGAATTTCAAACTTCCTATTGTTTCAAAGGTTGAAAGTAATAAATGCAATTTAAATTCAGTTGCATCTTACAATATATTTAGTTACATTTTTGTCAACTATTCAAACTGTAAAATTACAGGAAAATGTTGTTTTCTTTATAATATAGGCCTCATTCTCTCAAACTAAGCCCTTTTTGGTAGTTGTTTTAAGCTACATCGGGAGCAAATTTCCTGGAAACTGGAGTTTCCAGCATCAGATATTAAATTTAAAACTATATATTTTAACTGTCTACTGGGTGTTTGACTTTCAAGACTTAATAGTAGGATATTTTAGCTTCAATGTAGGCATTTCAGAGATAAGGGGATTGTTTTCATTTTTTTAGTGTAAAATATTCTGAATAAACTTTTTTGAATCTCAATAAGTTGCTATAAAATTGATATAGATTAAAAAATCTAGATATTAGCCTCCTTTCTAATGATAGAGAACATGGTGGTGATAAATTAATTAATTACCACAAGAATTTTGAAGGAAATTTTCAGTGAATGAGAGGCATTATATTCAGTTGAGACTAGATAATTTAAAGTGAATACAGTAATAAGTGGGCTTTACAGTTGGATTAAGGGCGGTCCCATGGTGTAATGGAGAGCACTCCGGACTCCGAATCCCAAGGTCGTGAGTTCGAGTCTCAGTGGGGACCATCACCTGGCAGTTCAATGCCTCCCTGCCATCCCATCCTGTCAGATCTCGGATGCTAAGCAGGGTCATCCTCAGTTAGTACTGGGTGCTGGAAACAGTCCCGAGGACTTCACTGTCACTGTCCAAGCTTGCTCGGCCGTGGCAGATGGACCTTAGGACTTAAATGGTGGATCCAGTTCTGCACATGCTGTGCCTCACCTAAAAAATCCACTGGAAGGGCACACCCACGTGGGGAGAGCCCTTCCCAAATCTTTGTTCGTAAAGTTTGGCCGTGCGCGCGCACAAACACACACACACACGCACACACACACACGCACACACACAGAGTTGGACTAGATGATCATTGTAGGTGCTTTCCAAGCAAAATATTTTACTCTATTTTGGCTCCAGACACTAGAAATCTATGTACCTATAGGTGTATATAAATTCTTAATGTAGTGGTAAAGAAGGGACCACATTGAGGTGGGTGCAGGCAATGGAATACCATGCAAGACTAACATTCACATACTTTCTTAGCTCAGCTTTGATATGCCTTTTCTTTGTGTCAGTATTGAGTGCAATGTTTTATCAGAAACTGTCAAGTCAAATACTTTCTTTCCTTATATATTAATTTTAAAATAAAAAAGTGCCAGTGTTTTTTTTATTATTATTTAAATTAGTAAGAACGATATATATGTAATGCTTCATGGCTCAGTCCACTTTTTGAGGGCAAGTATATTATTTTTTACATTACATTGGAAAAGCTGAGTTTTTAAGAGTTATTTACGTCAGGGAAACGTTTTTCAGGAAGTTGGAAGTTAATTAGTAGAAAGTAAGTTCTAAAATAACTAAACAGGAAGAAAGTGCTAAGCTTTTTAGCTAATTTATGGAAGATTTTATGGAAGTATCTCAGCCTTTCTCTAAGAAATGTTGCTTTTTGTCAGACAAATTTTTTTTCAGCTGAGTTCAATACTTAAAGATATTTAAACAAAAGGATGAAGCATTTCCCATTCTTGTTCTAGGTTTTAAAAAATTGAATTTTTTTTTTCTCTTTACCAGCTGATATTGGGCATGGAAAGCCTTTTTTTATAGCTGACAACAGCAGCCTGGCTAATCAGTTTAATTAGTTTCTTTTTTGTGCCTGTGAATGTTAGGCTTTGAAAAAGTCCTCCAACCTGGTACTTATGGAAAGCATTTTAGGTATTTTAATTTATTTTTATAATTTTAATATTTATAGATGTTCACAGTCTGAGAAATTACATATTGATGATCTGCAGAGTGAATGAGGACTGCACATTCTTCAATGCATTATCGAGTATGAATAAAGTTGTATTCTTGCTTTTTTTTAAATATAGAAGAATTACCTGTGAGTACTTCGCACATATAAATAGTAATTATACAGCCTCTTTCAAAAGGATTCTTGGCAAAGCAAATCTCCATTAACATTGTATATAATAGAATCAAAACACCCTCTTAAAAGAAGTTTCAGACCTAATGGATTTTCTATTTCTTGAAGTTTAATTTTAATCCTTGCCTTTGATGTTGGTGGTATCTGGATCTAAATATTAGATGCTGAAGCTCTTAGGTAAGTGTCTCATGTACCTGATAAGCAGCAGTACCAACAGCACAATTTTGTAGGGAAACTAGGCTGGGCTAGGCTGGATGCAGGAATGGAAACACGACACTTGGTGATGAAGTCTAAAATGTATTTTGTGTATGGGAGAGATGAGAGTGTGTGGATAGCAATTTGTCTTTTAAGAAGCCTATTTTACAACATGCACACACATGCATGTACTCGTGCGCACACACGGACACCAGTTAAAGCTACACTCCAAGTGTACATACTCTCTGGGTCCTTGTCAGCCAGACTCATTTGTGCATGGTTCAGGCTCAGCCTTCTGTGGGCTGCTGCACACCCATGGATGTCTGCACTCATGAAGAGTTATTGTCTTAACTCTATGGATTTATAAATCATAATTTTGGCATAAGCCACTAGAAGCTAAACTTTTGAGCCATGTGGCCTCACTAGTCATGTAGCCTCAGGCCAATCTCCTTGATGTCATTCAACCATAAGGTCAATTAGCAGTTGTCACTGCGGTTTCTATCCCTCTGGTCTCCCAACCCAAATGTGTTAAGGAAGTGTGAAGTCAGCAACAATTATATGATAGAGTTTAGCTAGTGCAGCTTGTTTTGCATCTTATTCTATGTTGATTTTGTTGCAGATGTAGTCATGGTTCCATTTTCTGAGCAGTGCTTTTGGGTTGACTCTTAGCTTGTGATATGTGATCAAAATGATCCCTTCTAGGATTAAAATGGTACTTTGGCATTGATAACATTAACATCTGTTCCTTGGGGGTGGAAACACCACCTCCCACCCCAAAACATTAACACACATTTCTGGGAATATGCATGTATAGGAGGGAGAAAAAGAAAAAAAGAATAATCAAAAACAGAGGGAAGTTTTGTGGAGGATGTATTACGAGCATGAATCTTGTGGCTGAGCTTGACCTACAGTAGCAGAATGTTTTTTGAGAGAGAAAGGAGATGCAGAGCTCTAGGGAATTGGCTAAGGTTAAATGAAAGAATCAAAGACTATTCAAATATCTAATCTGGCTATGTTCCACATAAGTGGCTTGATTTCCAAACAGTAGATTGTGGAGGAATAGGTTTGGGGTATTTTTTCCTTTAAAAAGAAAAACAGAAAAAAGGAAAAAAAAATAAAAGGGATTTACTTTTCTAACTAGATGACAAGGAGTACTTGAATCAGGATTCTGAGAAGTGGAATGTCCTGCTCATGTTAATTTTTGGAATCTGCAAATAGAGATTTTGTTATTAACCCTGGCAGAAGTTTTCAAAGTTTTTATTTTGTTCTGATTAAAACTTTGTGTTCCTATTAGCTGGTAAAAGAAGTATCTTAACTTGGATGTAATTCAGGAATGTTGGGTAAACAGTGATCTTCTTTGTAATTACATTTTATTATGTCTTTATTTTCAAAAGTAAGCTTCTTTACAGTTTAGAACTATCATTAAAATTACTTGTGAAATAGCTTTCAAATTAATCTAAATAGGTGCTGGTCAATGAGGTACTGCTCTTCTGTCTGAAATGTGGTTGAAGTGAAACTGAACAACCTTAGGTTTATATAAAAATAAATGTTTACATATGTATCTTGACTTCATTTCTCTCTCTAATTAGTAGCATGCAATGTACAGTTCTCATTTTTGATTCACCCCCTTGGTGCCTGAACCTCCCCTTAGGGGTTCCAGCTGTTTTCCTCTCCTGCTGTAATTGAAATCAAACTTGTTGCAGCCTGTAATTGATAGTGAATCTAACCATCTAATGTTTTATATGAGACAGATGCACAGCAGAAGCACATGAAGCGGCATATGGAAAAGCAAGTGCCCTACTGGGGCAAAGATAGAGCCATTCTTGCTTTGTTAAACAATATTCCAATTCTTTGATCAACTAATTCACCTACAGTTTAGTAAGTTAAAATAAATTTGTAAGTTAAGATGAGTTTTGTAGAAAATATGGAGTATATGCAATGTATTAATTGAAATTGTTAGACTTTATCTTTCTGTCCTCATAAGGAACATCTCCAGACTGCTCTTACATATTTACTTTTCCTGCTCTTTTTTCTTGAGATGTTAAAGAAAAGTATTCTAGTTTGTGTCTTGGTGGTGTTATGACAGGTCTAATGGCTCATAAGGGAATGTAAATCTAGATATTCTCTCTCACCCTTGTTTTGGCATCTAGTGCAAATCATAATCTTGTAAAAAGAGTGCATCTTTTTGTCTCTGGGTGAAAATATTTTTTTAAAATCTGGCACAGGAAGCAGGATGCTGCTGTCTGTCAGTACTTCAATATATTCCTCTTTTTTCTTTCTCTCTTTAGTCATATAACACTTGCATTCTTAGTGAATAAAATAATAAGATTTTTCTAAGTATTACCCGATACTTTCTCTCCTTGCCTTCTCTCTCTCTTTCTCTTTCTAGCATATAAGGGAAAAGAGCATCAGTCATGAATTTTTACATTTAAGTAATATCTTAATATTTTAAGACATGGGGTTTGGGTTGTTGTTTTTTCCTTTCTTTTTTTTTTTTTCCCTCTCTGCTGGGGATCTACTCCAGTCTCTACACTAGAAGGGTTATACAGTTTAAATAGCATTCTTCTACCTCTAGCTTCTCTTTGTGACTCAACACACAGTAATTAAATATAGAACTAAAGAGAAGTTGTAGGTTAATAATAACTTTGTTGGCTGCTGGATTTCTTGAGATATTTTGAGGCATATTTTCTTAGCAGAAATAATGTAATAGTCCCCTGTGTGGATTTCCTCATATCTGGTTTTGAAAGGAGCCTCACATGTTCCTTACAGTGCTACTGATAACAAGGTGTTATCAGCACATCTGAGTCAGGCAGACTAAGACTTTGAGCAATTGTATCTATAAGTAAGACTGAGGACCTAGCTCAAGTGAAAAAATCACACTTATTCTGTACTGTTTCTTACTCTAAATATGGTTGCCCTGTGCAAAGTTCAGCATGATTTCTCCTGGGGTAGCAAAGTTCCTTTAGGTATATCTAAATATTAGCTTTCTGGTGAATACTTATAAAGAGATTTGGAGAAAAGCTAGTTATTCTGTAACTCCTCAGATAATACATGGTTTCTCAGGGATGTGAGAAAAAATAGAGAAGGAATTAACTTCTTTACTCTGTTCACAATCACAGTGGAGATTATTCTCATTAAATATTTATCCATCATGGAGGAGGAAGAGAGTTGAGTAATCAAACAGTTGGTGTTAATTTAAATGTCAAACCACAATTAGAAAAAACATCCTTGCAATCAAATTTTATTGTGGTTTCCCAATCTGTGCTCTGAAAATATCCCTCACTCAAGGATTTCCACTCTGAAGGAAGACTCAAATTTCCTGAACTTTTTCCTCTTTCTGAGAATTCCATAAACTTTCTGTGACTTAGTAATCTCTTCATAATGTTAACTTGAGGCTGTCAATTATTTCTTGCAAATAGATTTTAACTCCATCATCCCTGGCAAGAAAGATGTGAAGCCACTAGCTACACTTTCTTTGTGACTTTAATGAAACCAGTACAAGTGATAGCAAAGGCAGAAGTTGGTGTGGGTTTTTTTTAAGGGGTTGTGGTGATTGTTGTTGCTTTTTAACATCTCTGGTTCATTTGGTTTTGTGGCAATGCAGCTTATATACAAAGTAGTGCAGATTTTTTTAATGCTATTGCAACATTAACTCATACTGTCTTTGTCAGATTATTTGTCTGATACTACTTTTAATAGCCTCATCACAAAACTTTGAGTAGTTAAATATGTTTCTATATATTAATATGTGGTTTGAATATTGCCAAACCTTGCCACAGACTTGCTGGGCAGGCTGTTCTACTGTTTAATAATACTTAGGAATTTTTTTTTTCCTTCATACCAAATTAGAATTTTCTTCTTTGCAACTTGTATCTGTTGCTTCTCATCCTGTCACTATGCAAAAAGAATCTGGCTACATATTCTCCAGGAGCTTCTGCTAAGTGGGTAAAACTGCAATAACTTTCAGATCTTGAGGATGAGCACATGCAGCTCTCAGAGGCCAAATTTATACTCTCCAGTTTCCTGACCAGCATGGTGACTCTTTGCTGGGCTGATTCCAATGGTTTTCCTGTACTGGGGAGCTCAAAAATGGAATCATCATTCCACATGCAGTCTCATATGTAGAATAATAAAATAATTTAGGTTGAAAAAGACCTTTGAGATGATTGAGTCTATTAACGCTGTCAAGTAAGCAGTGTCCCAAAGTGCCATGTCCGTTAGTGCCACATCTACCCATCTTTTAAATATCTCCAGGAATGGTGACTCCTTCACTTCATTGGGCAGCCTGTTCCAATGCTTGACAACACTTCTGGTGATGAAGTGTTTACTATTGTCCAATGTAAACCTCCACTAGAGCAAATGGAGGCTACTTCCTCTTGTCCTACATTTTGTTGCTTGGGAAAAGAGACTGACACACTGAATAGAAAAGAATAATTGACTACTAGAGCTTTCTTGCTACATTTTTACTGCTGCAATTTGTTTAAGGACACACTGTTGACTCACGCTGAAATGGTTGTTCACCAGGAGCAACGGGTCTTTGCTGCAGAACTGCTTTCTGCCTAAACTACCTCCAGACAGCATTGCTGCATGGAATTAGTCTATCCTGTGCCAAGATTCTGCCATTGCTGCTCTTGAGATACTTGTTGCTAATTTATCCAGCTTGTCAAGCTCCCTCTAACTAGAAGCCCAGACTTCCATCATGCAGAGTGCTTGCCCCAGCTTGGTGTCATCTGCAAAGTTATGAAGGTTCTCTTCTGCCTCATGATCCAGCTTATTAATGAAGGTATCAGCTACACAGATATTATTAATGAAGGTATCATCTACAAAGATGTTATTGTCCTCATTATCCACCTCCATAAATAAGCTGCCCACTGGAACCATTTGAACCTGATAGTCCAAGCAATTTGTCCAGGTACCTGGTAGTCCACCCATCCAAGCAGTATTTTCATCAATTTGTTAGTAAAACAAATTGTTTAAGGACACAAAACAACAAAGCACATAGCTAAGATCAAGGTGCCCCTTTTTCACCAGGGTAGCCATTTTATCGCATAAGACATTCAGTCTGGTCAAGCATGTTTTGCCCTCCATAAATGCAGGGAGGATCTCCTTCTACTGTGTGTGTCTGGATTTGGCTTCCAGGAGGATTTTTTTTTTAAGTAGTGAGACTAGGCTGACTGACTGACCTGCAGTTCCCCAGTGATCCTCTTCCTTTTTTTTCAAAAGTGAGTGACTTCTCTAGTCACCAGAAACCTACCCCAATGACCCAGATGTTTCTAAGATCATAAACAGTGGCCAATGTTCCATACATTTAATGGCTTTCTACCTCAGTCTTCTACTGGGAATAATTCTTGACTCTCCCAGACCCTAGCATGGGCTCAGAGGACCTAGGAGGCTTGACACAGTCCTTACCAGTAGAAACTGAAGAAAAGAAGTCATCTAGTACCTCAGCTTTCTCTGTCCTTTACCACTAGATTCCCTAGAATTTGAGTGATGGCCTCACATTTTCTTCTGTCTTCCTTTTGCTGATAGCATAACTTTCTTTTTGCTCTTCATAGTGCTCACTAGTATCCATTCCAAGACAGTACTGGCTTTTGTAATTCAGCTGAGCACAGTCAGGATTTCTCCATTTTCTACACTGCCCTTGTGCATGTTTGTCTTACTTTAAAAGAGAACTAAGATGTCTATCTGGATTAGGATTCCCAAAAAACATCACAACCTTTGAAATTAAGACTTCAATCAGAAAAATGTAAAGAAAAGGATAACAGTTCTTAACTACAAATACATATATATCAAAAGAAACAGAACAGAACAAACAACCGAACTTTAACCAGAAGCTTCAAACACTTTAAGTCCTCTCTGCCGCTTCAGTGCAGTTATATTTAGGGAAAGCAAGGGGCAATGCCATGCCTTGGCAGGCTGCAGCCACAAAAGTCACACCTGAGGTCTGGTGAGACCATTTCTGAAAACTCACATGGATAATGGCAGTCACAAGGGGTGGGATGGAACCTTTCCCGTGGGCAGTGTGGAGACTCCTTGTTCATCTTCTGTTTCATGAAAACTCAGGGTGGAAGGGGAGAGGGTGTGTTTTTAGCAACTTCTGTGCAGAGGGAGACAGCCTTCAGGAAGTCTGTAGCAAATCCAAATTCTGTGAAAGATTTTGAGACTATAACAGTGTTTCACTTCATGGGCATCACACCAGACATTTCTTGCACTTTGAAGAAGTTGTCACTGATGATCAGTCAGCTCTCTGGAGAATCTTTAGCCTCCAGGGCAGTCCTATTAACCCCCATGAGTAGTAGGTAGTAGAAGGTCTAACTGCATGTCTTCTGGTCAGTTTCTCAGCCACCGGTACACCTGTATCAAAAACCCATGTGCTTGATTTTGCTCTTTGCTGTAGGGTTTTTTATGTCCTCTGAGAATCACTCATGTGAAGCTTCCCCCAGTTTTCTAAAGGAGGCTTCATTTCCTCATCTTGATCAATCATTCTTTATTAGACACTCATCACTGCACCCACTCTGATCTTGATCCATCAACTCTGGGCTGGTTGGTCGGTCACCTGTTTCAGTGCAAATCTCCATGAATTTATAGAATAGAATCTTGGTATCATAGTATCGATTGGGTCGGAAAAGGCCTCCAAGATCATCAAGTCCAACCCTTGGTCCAACTCCAATCCATTTACTAGATCATGACACTCAGTGCCACGTCCAATCTCGTTTTAAAAACCTCCAGGGATGGTGAATCCATCACCTCTTTGGGCAGCCCATTCCAATGCCTGATTACTCTCTCTGGAAAGAATTTTTTTCTGATCTGCAACTTAAATTTCCCCTGACAGAGCTTAAGCCCGTGCCCCCTTGTCCTATTGCTGAGTGCCTGGGAGAAGAGACCAACCCCCACCTGGCTAGAACTTCCCTTCAGGTAGTTCTAGACAGTGATGAGGTCACCTCTCAGCCTCCTCTTCTCCAGACTAAATAACTCCAGTTCCCTCAGCCTCTTCCCATAGGACTTATGCTCCAGTCCCTTCACCAGCCTTGTTGCTCTTCTCTGGACCCGCTCCAGCACCTCAATATCTTTCCTGAACTGAGGGGCCCAGAACTGAACACAACACTCAAGGTGTGGCCTCACCAACAGAGAGTACAGGGAAAGGATCACTTCCCTGGTCCTGCTGGTCACACTATTTTTGGTACAGGCCAGGATCCCATTGGTCTTCTTGGCCACCTGGGCACACTGTTGGCTCATGTTGAGCTTCCTGTCAATTAGTACCCCCAGGTCCCTTTCTGCCTGGCTGCTCTCCAGCCACTCTGTGCCCAGCCTGTAGCGCTGCATGGGGTTGTTGTGGCCAAAGTGCAGGACCCGGCACTTGGCCTAATTGAACTTCATCCCATGGGAATCAGCCCATCTCTCAAGTCTATCCATATCCCTCTGCAGAGCCCTCCTGCCTTCCAGCAGGTTGACACTCCCTCCCAACTTGTTGTCATCAGCAAATTTGCTAATGATGGACTCAATCCCCTCATCTAAATCATCAATAAAGATGTTAAATAGGACTGAACCAACACTGACCCCTGCAGGACACCACTAGTGACTGGCTGCCAGCTGGATGCAGCCCCATTCACCAGCACTGTCTGGGCCTGGCCCTCCAGCCAGCTCCTAACCAAGAGAGGGTACACTTGTCGAAGTCACAGGCTACCAGCTTTTCCAGGAGTATATTATGGGAGACAGTGTCAAAGGCCTTGCTGAATCAAATTGCTCTCATCTGTAGAGTGCAACCTCTCCTCCTCACTTGTCCTGTGGAGCCTTTATGGGCTCCCTATGATTTGTTTTCAGCTCCAGATGTGTTTGTGTAGACGGTCTTGAGGTGAACCCCTGAGCTGCGCTGTATTCCGAGCATGATTCTCATATGTTTCACTTTCTCCTATCCCTCCCCTAAGTCTCAGATCATTTGTCCACCATCTACAGATATTTAAAACTGTTTCCTCTACATTAGCAAACTGCTCTGCAAGATTCTCTGCAAGGTCGTCTTGCCCCACTTTATTAAATATACCATGACATAGAAATATTTTGACATATGTGTTTCATGTGTGCATACAAAATATCTGTGCACATATTTAGTTTCTGCCCATACTTAAATACTGTATACAAGTTCATGAAGAGAACAGATACTTTGTGTATATTTTTCTGCATTTGTGCACAGCAGGAGAAAGAGGAGAATGTAAGAAACTTTCTGAAGTACTGAATAGTTGTCATTTTGACTTGTCATATTGCCTTCAGCTTTTTATCTCCCACATGCTTTACTGGCATTCTTATCTTTCAGTCTGATTTTTCAAATGGTACAATGTGTTTTTGTATTTTTGAACATCACTGAAATGAGAAACAGAAAACAGTCATGCATATGCATGGCCAATTTGATGCTGATGATTTGTTCTTCTTTGTAAAGAAGGTGTTGAAATGTTTTGGAAAGGCTGGTCCTGTATAGGTATGAAAAACACAGGAGTTAAAGAGATACAATGTTCATGTTCTTTTCTTCTAGAACTATAATCATATATGAAATAGATTTTAAAAATCTTCAGCATATAGTATTCTAAACACATTTGAAATTTAGTACTGAATTGTGCTATCAAAAAAAAAAAATTGCTTACTCCCACAGATCTATTTTCTTTAAAAGCTGTTTTTCTTGAGGTAAAAGAAAAATATAATTTTCATGTATTTGAATATTTTAAGGAAGATATATCTATTATTTCATGTTACTAGATGAAAATCTCTTCTGGTAAGGGGTGCCAGAAAGGTTATCTAAGTGGGGGGTTTTGATACTATATTTGTGTGAAAAGTCTCTTGGGCATTCCTGGTTTTATATCATTGTTTATGCTGTTTTGTTTTCTTAAACCACAGCTTATCATTGTAAGTGGGAGAGACAAGGAAGTATTTGTGAAAACAGTTCTTCATGAGTTTTCTTCAACTATCCTGTGCCTAGTAAAATAAATTTACTTTCCATGCTGAAGAAAATGCTTTCAGTATTATTTTTTCTCGGAGAAGAAGAGAATTAAAAAGAATATTATTCTTCATAATTCAGAGTTTTTATGATCTAGTATTAAATGCAAAGGTGAAGTAGGATAAAAATAGACTATAACTGTTATTCACGATAATATAAATTTTAATCTTTTTTGCTGTGGAGGGTGCATTTCCTTTGATTTAAATGTATGTGTCACAAAACCAGTATTTTTTTCTGTTCATATTTACCTGAGATGATGTTTCTTAAATATGCTGTGTCAAATGCTTCTAAACATTCTCTGTATTAGAGATCATGCAGGGTGCTTTATAGCATCTTAAATGTTAGCACACACTGTGTTTAGACAACATCTTGAAGCCTTACTACTTCAGGACTTGAAAATTGAGCTTAAATATCTATATTGTGGATAGCTAACTCTGAGTGTCTGAGCCTAGAATTGCAACACAACCTTCAAGTTCATCCTGGTTTTGTTGTGTGGGCTTTTTTTTTTTTTTGTCTGTGTGTGGCTTGAGTTTTTGTTGTTGTTGTTGTTGTTTTCCAAATCATATCTAGAGAATCTGTTAAAATAGCTTGGGAAAACTCTGCTCACAGAGGATGAAGTGGTGTATGGATACCTGTAGTTTTTGTCCATCTTTTTTGTGCCATGTGACATCAGATTATGTCCTCAGCAAGACCTGTAAAAAAAGAACCCACATAGTTGTCACTGAAGTCAGAATTTGATAAGGTTTCAAATGCAGAAATTGAATAGGGACATGAAATATCAATATAGACTAGCAAGAATGTCTTCTGGGGATAAACAAAAGTGATAAATAAAATGTAATTCAGCACCATCTTTGTCAATGTCTGAAGAGGTGGTAGATAAGGATACCTTTAGCCTTGTTAAAGTCAGCGAACATTTACCACTGACCTTCATAAAACTTCTGGATTTTACCACTCTGGGTGACTGAACTGGAATTTGTCCAGGTATGTGCTAATGATTCTTTTAATCAGTAGTAATTTAGTAACAGCTTTGTTGCTATTCCCTTCTTCAGGGTGAGATACACAGATATTACTTAAGACCTCTGAAAAGTTTTCCTCATTTGTGATAATTCATCTGATCTGAGCAGAGTGGGATAAAATGTTTTTAGTAACTTTAGTAACCTCTGAGTATAGAAAATATGAATAAGAAAGAGGTTTCAATTTTTTTGCATACAAAATGTATCAGATTAATTGTTTCTGATTTACAGTTAGTGAGGCTTCATGAATAGGATAAAGTGGATAAGCAGTCACTGATCTTTGTAGGAAAGAAATGGAAAGAATTTTATTCTGAAATGTTTCAACAGTGCTGAGTCTTTGAAATCAATTTTCTGGGTTTAATACAGTGCTGTTTCAAGCTGTCATATTTCTTATATATTGCAGCACTGTAAACCCTCACATCCTGGACCTACCTTTGGAAGATTGGGTATATACACTTGGGTACATGAATGTAGCAATCAGGAAATAGCACAAAGTGAAATGGCTGTTACTGCATGTTCTTCAGCATTAAAATGTACTGCAGATCACAAGGATTTATTGCAAGAGGGGATTGTTGATTTTGGTTTAGAGGGAGGTTTTTATTATTTTTATTTTTGTGTGTGTGTGTTTTTATTTGTTTTTCTTTGTCTTGTTCTTCAGACGATCTTCACTCTGCTGGGGTATTTTGTTTTCATTATACGCTTCCATTGTCAGAAACAGTACATACATTAATAACTACCTAACTAAATACTTCCTTAAGAATAGGTAAAATAAATCATTACATTTTGTTTCATAGTCTCTCTGTTTCTCCTCTTCCCAACCCCCTACCTGACCTCTACCAATTTCTGTTAGGTTCAGAACCAGAAGTTTCACAAAGATGAAAGCTGCCAAGCATATTGGCTAGCAATTCATTTGTACACTTTTCAGTTGATAGAATTGTCCCTCAACCTCAGTTTTTAATTTGGTGCTTTAGATGAAATCCTGTTTGGGGAAATCCATGAGGAGTTAACCAAAGTCTAGGCAGCTGCAGTGGTTAGAAGTCAACAGCTTTGATTGCATGCCAAACTGACATCTAGGTTTAGTTTTTCTCTTTTATTTTTTCCTCATTTTGCAACTTTTTGCCATATCACAGAACATTGTTCTACCAAGCTTTGATACTAGGAGAGGAGAATTAATAAGCTTAACAGAGCATTGCTTGTTACCTTATACTGTAATTTTACAAAGACAGAAATATCAAATGAAAAAATATACAGCAAAAATAGATTTTTAACAATTTCTGACAAGCTTCCAGTTGCTGTGCCTGTTCCTCTGATGCCCTTCACTGCTGCTGATTTAAACCAGGCTATTGATTAAATCATATCATTGGTGGAAAGTAAAAGGCCAAAGATAAATTTATACAACACAAAAGGATACATACAAAAATGTATTATTCATACTCACTGCATACAAAATTAATGTGAGTCAGTTTGTGTTTTCTACAAAATTTCTTTACCTTTTTTGTTGTTTAAATATTTTAAATATTTTTATTGAATTAATATGGCAGTTAAAATGAATGATAGCATTGAAATTAAGACAGATAAAGTAACATGACAGAAATTTCCCTCTCCCATTGTAGTAGTGGATTTAAACATATAAATACATACAAGTATAGTATATACTTGTAAACACAGCAACCATTGAGACTCTGGGTGGGAGCCCAGACAAGAGGTTGTGAACAGCTGACCTTTTGCATAACAAAGGGCTCGGGGACGTTTGTAGTCACCTGATAGTATTACAGTGACAGAAAGGAAAGCCTAGAGGGACAACAATTAGAGACCATGATGCAGAGCGATGGGTGCCTGCTTTTATAGTAAAGGTCCTTCGGGACTTGCAGGAAGTCTCCTGGCAAATGCACTGCACAAGACTCATCGCAACCAGTTAGGAAGTGGGAAAAGCAAAATGCTTTTGATAATGCTGTTTCGTTCAGGTACAGCCAACAGTGAAGGCTCTTTTGGGGAACCTCTTATGTCATGCTTGTATTTTATTCTAGCTGGCTGAATTTGTCCTGCAGGAAGAAGGTCTGAAGGAAGAGTAGGTGTTTGATAATACACTGATTAAAATCAATACAAAATTAGTTTTGAGTTTAGTGGCCCAAGTTTTGTCTATAGAGAGAAACCATTTAAGCCTTTCCAGCATTTAGAATATTTCCAATGTGGACTGGGAACTCAGAAACTGAAAGCTTACCCCTTTTTACTTAAACTTCCTTTTTTGCTAGACACTCGTTAGGCAAACGGAAATTGCTTTGACATGCTATTCTTCACTGTAAGACTGGAGTTTAATAGAGAGTCAGGAGCAGTAAATTAGATCACCTTTCAGTATCTCACACTGCACTTTAAATACTACCTCAACATTGGTTCCGGAACTTACCATAGTATGGTTTTCAAATGGTGACCTATAAGCTGCTCGTGGCCCAGTGTTTTTAAAAAAATAGGCCAAGGTTATCTAAGGAAACCTTAAGAGGTTAAGTTATTATATTAATATTGAAATTATTCATCCTTAGCTGTGATTGCAGTTGGCCGTATCTTTTCTGTATGGCCAGAAGCAGCTGACAACTGAAATGAAGTACAATATCAGGGAGAAGTGTTTCTCTGAGTTTTGGAGTTGGGGTTTGTTTGGTTTTGTGGTTTTTTTGTTCATCAACATAACAATCTCAAATTGACCCATGGGATTTCTTCCATAAATTTGCTTTGGATTGTCTTCTTCAGCTAGATGGGGTAATTTTTTTTTTTCCCTAATCACCGTGTAATCTTCTTGAATTCTTTTACTCTCTTATAATAATAGAATTCATGTAAGCAGAAAACTATTTACATTTATCAAATTAATAAGTATTTGGAAAGAGATTTTGCCTTTTGTCTAAGGTTGGAAATACACCTAAAAATAGAAACAGTGAGAGAGCAAATTCCCAGGCGTAGATTGGTGTTTAAACAGGTTAGCATGTAAGCCCTAGAAGGCAATTCAAAGGCAAAACAAAACAAATTAATTTATAGCTTCAATTCTGGAGAGTCTGTAAGTACCTAAGATTTTTCAGGTAAAGTTTATAATCTATCATTGTGGATGTACGGAGGCAGCACCCAAACTGACTGAACTAGACATTTTGTTGTCAAACCTGGGAATTCCAAATATGCTTAGGCACACAGGGAATGATCCCCGTGAGAAGATATGTCATCCAGTGGATGGATTTTAGGAATGAGTTCCATGTGCTGACTGCGCTGAGTACAGTCTGAAGTACCAGCCATCATCATCTTTGTCACTTGGAGATGAACAGATGAAGAGCTAGCCTGCAATATGAGGCTCTGACCCAGGGCTCTGCTGAGAGAGAGCAGAGGTTCGTCCAGAGACGAGTATGATCACAGTGTGCATCCTTTTACTTTGCATGTGAAGAATTAACATTTTGAACACATACTATTTATTCTGTGAAATTTTACTGGGAAATTAATCTGATATCATAGACAATTAGTGGCTTTTCTTGAAGCGAGTGTAGTGTAGGGAACATGAGACTTGGGATATAGGAAAAGAGAGAGATCTCAAACATCGGGAATCATGACTTAGTGGCATATTTTAGGACATTCTGGTATATGTGCACTCCTTATTTTCTGGGTTCCATTCCAATACTGTTATTTGCCCAAAGATGATAATGTGAAAGAAGATTTAAAAGATGGATAGAGAATCTAGGGCAAAAATTCTAACCTATATTTAAAAAAAACGTGAAAAAAACACTTTTTTCCACAAAAATTAATGGAGAAATTAATTAAGTTTTAATTGGTAATTTTGCAGAGAAGTTTAGCTCCAGAGTCACAGCATGATTAAGTCCAGGAGAAAAAGATGCATTTATCAAATGTTTCCTATTTATCAGCATAGCTCTTCTTCTTCATGACTGGCAGCTCCAGTCTGCCCATTCCAGCACACAGCTGCAAATTCCTTTCCAAAATGCTTGATATATTGAAGAATTTACGTGTGCAACTTCTTCATAAAGTCTGCCTTGGAAGTGGGTACAAAAACACCCAATGCATTTTATGGATCTTTACAGTGATCTAAGGCATATTTAAAAACAAATTTCTCATTTTTTGGATTACAGATTTCTTTGTAATTCTTAAATTAAACTTTCCACTTAAATTTGTGGAAACATGGCACTAGGAAGATTTTGAACAAAAAAAAAACCCAAATCAAACAAAAAATGAGAGAGAACCATGTGTATTTTTGTTTATTATTATTAAAGAGCCTGAGATCTCTTCAATGAACATACTCCCCTCCAAGCATTTAGTTTTTATGTAATAAGTATAGTGACTTTGAAATAACTTTGACAAGTTGAGATAAATAACTAATTATTCTGAAGATTGTTTTACACTTCTGATGTAGTGACTGGATTGAGACTTCAAACTGATTGAAAATTACAAAATGCATGATCCTACCCCAAGTCTTTATCCTAATACTGCAACATTCGGAAGACCTGAAACCGCTATCTGCAGATTACATGCAACTTCTATTAGGTCAATGGCAATTTTTCACATCTTGTGTAATGGGTCTTAGGATGCGCAGCTTGCAATTCTGCAGATATTTTTTTAATATGTAATACTTCACCATTCTTTTCCTTGAAACTGGCTTCTTACGCTGTTTATACAGGTCATGCTGTGTAATCCACAAAGATTCTGTTGTCTTTGCTTCTGTGAGGAAAATATAAATTAGTTTATTGTGAAACCAAAATACAGCTCAGTACTCCACATAAGATGCATTCTGCATTGCAAGCATTACTGCTGTTAGTTTTACAAGCACCAGCAGTGTATGCCAAAAGATGGACTGCTGCCTGGGCTGTCTGAAACAGTTACTGAACCTGAGAATGCTAGCATGAAATCCATGGAAGCTTTACCATGATTGTGTAAAATGTCAAATTATGCCTGAAGAAAGATGGACAGCTGTAACTCATAAGCACAGTAGGTACAGATGAATTGCAAGGTCAAACTTCATTTTGGAATACAGCACTAAGATTGATTTTTATTTCATTTTTAACTCCTACCTGAAGATTAAAAAATAATTAAATTAGTTTTTTCAGGCTTATGCATGACTGTCCATAGAGTGCAAAGATCTTCTCAGAAGTCTCTTCTTTCTCATGATTTGTAAGGATAGATATTTTTGTAGCTAGATGAATGAAGATGACGTAGGAGGGTAAAACTTCTGGGTCAAAATCTGTAATTTTGAAGGAAAGGAATTAATGACCAATTTTCATGCAAGTTTTCATGTGCAAGATTTAAAATCTTACATAAGTTGTACAAAATGAGTTTACAACAGATTTATCAACCTGCTCTCTCTTCAAGAACAAAATCTGTAAAAATTGTATGAATAACAGAGAGGGTGTCATAGCAAAAAAATACATTATATTTAACACCTTAATGTAAGGGTAGGTAATGAACTGAATAATCAGCACAAGGTACTTCTGGAAGCTTAGATTAAATGAGCTGGTCACCATTTATTTCCAAGAAAAAATGATAACTCTTACTGCCCTTTTGTTTGTTTTTGGCCACCTCTGCCAAGTCAAATAAATGAATTCAGGGACAACCACTCCTTCATCCTTAGACTCATTTCAGGTATGCTGAATCTGATGTTTGGTGCATTTGTTTGGGGCTTTGGCACAGGATGTGGATAAAGAGTAAGATTCAAGGACAGCTTTTCAATTCACTTGATATGTCATCTGACCAAAAGCAATTAAAGGAATGGCTTTGAAACTGGAGGTTGTCTGAGCATGGAAGGAGATTACTTGTCATTTCAGATGCTGTATTCTTCTGTGGAGCTAATTTCTCACCCACTATATTTTTGCAAACTCACATGGACTTTGTATTTACTACCTATCATACATTGCCCCCAGCAACTAAGTCCCAGCAAGTAGCTCACTCACTTTCCCTGTGGTGGGATAGGGGAGAAGAATCAGAAGAGTAAAAGTGAGAACACTTCTGGGTTGAGATAAAGAGTGTTTAATAGGTAAAGCAAAAGCTGTGCATGCAAGCAAAGCAATACAAGGGATTCATTCACCACTTCCCATGGGCAGGCAGGTGTTCTGCCATCTCCAGGAAAGCAGGACCCCATCATGTGTGACAATGACTTGTAAAGACAATAGTCTCATAGACCCATTGAGTCTCTATCTCTTCAATTTAGGGAGAAAGATGTTGTGGAGGACTGTGTCAGAGGCCTTACAGAAATCCCGACAGATAACATCCATAGCTTTTCCCTTGTACTTGGCTGCAGTCACTCCATCATAGAAGACTAGTTCTGTTAGTCAGAACTTTCCCTTTGTGAAGCTGTGCTGGCTGTTTTGAACCACGTCCCTGTACTCCATGTGCCTTAGCACAGCTTCTAGGAGTATCTTGTTCCATGCTCTTCCCAGGCACTAAGTCAGGCTGACAGGTTGGTAGTTCTCAGGGTCCTCCCTTCTAACTTTTGTAAACATGGATGCAGGTTTTCCCTTTTTCCAGTTACCTGGGACTTCACCTGACTGCCATGATATTTCTAATATCATGGAGAGTGGCTTGGCAACTATGTTAGTCAATTCCCTCAGGACTCTGGGATGCATCTCATTGCATCACTTGGACTTTTGTCTGATCAGCTTCCTTGGGAAGCTGGTCTTAAAGATTCTTTCCTCCCCTCTTCCCCATCCTGCTTTACATCCACTTGAATGGTGTAAGAAGGCAGGTTGCCAGGAAGACTGAGGCAAACAGCTGTCAGGTAGCTCAGCCTTCTCCTTGTCCACTGTTGCCAGTTTGCCAGCTGAATTCATCAGTTGGGGAAATGCTTCCTTTGACCTTCCTCTCTTATGGCTGATACAGCTGTAGAAACCCTTAGTATTATTTGCATCCTTTGCCAATTTCAGCTTCAGTTATGCTTCCCAATCCCTTCCCTACGCAACTGGGTAACACCCACATACTTTTCCCAGGATACCTGTCCCCTTCCCTGAAAGTATCTGTGTCACTGAATGGCAATTTCTTGAATGTCTCTTATTCTTTCACATTGATAAATGTCATCAGGTGTGTTATTTTCTGTTCTTAGGCTAAATGTAGCTTACATTCACATGTCTACAAGTCCAATCCATGTCTTATATTGTGTCTAAATATATTTTTTTCTCACTGACTGTGATTTTCAGAGTAATATTTGGACTAAGTCTCAAAGAAAAAGTAGCTATAGTTTTAAAGCTGTTCTCATTTTTGTGAGAGACTATAATATTAATGGTTAAAGACTCAAAACAATTAGCCACTTGGAGAGATGGCAGGGTGCTTTGCTGGGACCAAAATGGCACCCCCTGACCGAGGGAGAGAAGAGGTTTTGGATGTGATGGCAAAACCTCTGATCTGCGTAAGACAGAAGGGGTGAGCACAAACCACTGGAGGCTCTGAGGTTTTAGTCAGATAAGGGAAAAAAACAGTAAGAAGCAGACCCTGAGGAGGCTTGATAGTGCTTTTTATCGTGCTTACGTCCTCCCTTACACAACTGGCTCAGTTGTAAAACTCCTTGCTCCAGCCCAGCAAAGATATCTGGGACATTTCCATTATTCATTCCTTCTCATAGGGCATAACTGGCTCAAGTATGCTGATGCAAGAGGTAGCTGTCATGTCTTAGGAGGTGTTATGAACCATCAAAGACAGCTGAAGTGCCCCCAGACTAATTTCTGAGGCTTTCCGGCAGAGGATTGCACATGATCCATAGCATTGCAACAGATCCACGGTGTTGCAATACAGAGTGTAAAATTCCCCCACCCAGGGGAGGTATGTGAGTGTTCCTTCATAAACCTGAATGCATATTAACCCATTGGACTTTGTGTTTCCGGGCTTCTCCCACTGCCTATGGATCAAGAATGTGAACATCACTTCAACCAATGACTTTGAAATTGCAACAATCAGCTCTTGTCGCTGTATCCAAGGGTGGTGATGTTTTTCAACTCTAATCTTCTTTCTTCCTTTCTTCCTTCCTTTCTTCCTTCCTTGCTTTCTTTCTTCCTTTCTTTCCTTTCTTTTTCCTCTTTCTTCTTTCCTTCTTTCATTTCCCTTATACACTTTTGCATTATTTTTATGTTTATATTGCTATATTTCTACAGAAAATAACCAAAACAGCTACATATCTGCTGTCCATTGCAACAAAAATAAACTCTCTCTCTATCTATTTATCTATCTGTGAATGTATATGTATATGTATATATATATTTGCAAACACCAGTCATTCATCGATGTTTCACTCTAATCTGCCCCAAGACAACTATTAACAAGAACCTGAGTTATCCTCACCTTCAGGGGGCCAGGTCCTAACAATGGTGTCAATTCTTATACGATAGAACAAACTTTCTGAAGTTCCAGATAGTTACCTCTGTAGAGTCTCTATGTATACTGTTTTTTTCTAGCTGTGAATCAAGACACCATTCACAAGGTGTCTTCTGATCTCTATTGCTACATTTGGCAAAAATAAAGAAGTACTTTTTAAAGAAGATATGATCTAAACTATAATGATTAAAATCAACAACTTCAGTTACTCTTCTGCTGGCCCTGATTTAAGTGTAGATTAGTATTTGTAACCACCTCC
This sequence comes from Sakesphorus luctuosus, assembly GCA_013396695.1. NCBI lineage: Eukaryota > Metazoa > Chordata > Aves > Passeriformes > Thamnophilidae > Sakesphorus > Sakesphorus luctuosus. The sequence continues at coordinate 8,264 of VWZD01007569.1, read as the reverse complement.
ACTTAACAAGTGACTCACACACGGTGTATCACATGGAAGCTGAGAGTATTCTTAAGTGCAGCCTGAGCCCAAAGCCATCATATAAATCTAGCCTAGATAGACAAAAGTATGAAATTTCTTTCCCTTGAATTAGTGTATAATATTTTTGCATAATTTCAAAGGGAAGAAACATTTTTGTTTAGTAAAAATAAATTAATTCGTTTTTATATTCTTTCAATTTAGAAGTATTTTTGTTTTTAAATACTGACAATGCCACTGTGTGATTTGAAAGACTGTATACCATGGCCCAGCTGTCCAGCTCTGACACTGCATGGTTCAAATCAGCAAAAGTTATACCTCCAGCCTTCTGTGGCAGATTTGCTTGTAGAGAGATAGTTGAAACTGTCTGGGATAGACCCACAAGGTAAAAAAAGCAAGGTTAATGATCAAGGCTCTAGTGTCAGAGGCTGTTTTTAGTTAGCAAAATAGTTTACTTAGTGGTGTACATTCTTATGCAACATGACAAATCATTATAATTTCATGAACTCAACTCTATTAAGCTGCAGATTAATATTAATAAATAATTGAAAAATAAAGCGTAGGTTAAATCTGATAATTTGCATTTGGCGGTTGGTTGTTTTTGGGATTTTTTTTTTAAATACGTTATTGTCTCAGGTATGAATATAATTCTCATCCCATGTACATTTTTCTTTTTTGTTTATTTTCAAGTTCAGCCTTCCAAAACTACTTATGCCAGGTCATTGAATGAACAGGAGATTTAGGCAACTAATCTTCTACTTTAAAAAAGGCTGAATGCAGAAACTAGATTTTTTGTTTTATGCTGTTCATAAAGTTCTCTTGTAATCCAGGTAATTCAGTAATACAGGGAACTGCAACTCACCTTTCTGACAATACAGAGAAAAGTAAATTTTGCAGAAGCTACGAGTGGGATGACTTCCATGTAGTAATGTGTTCAGCACCTTGTAAGAAAACCTTGTACAGGCACATTAATTACCAACCAGGTCATGTAAATATGTTGGTCTCATTCCCTCATTATTGCTGCAGACTGCAATTCTCTATCTAAGCAGTTAGTCCTGGCCTAATATGTTGGCAGATGGCATGCTGGTCCTTTTCCAGCAGAGTCTGTGAGCTGACAGGGCTACCACCCACTCCCTTCCTCTTTCCCCCACCTTGCACCTCCTGTATCTTTTTTAATACCCTTGCATCTCCCCAAAGTTCTTGGAAGGTTGTATATTTAGAGAAAGGACAGTTTCATGTTCCAGGAGATTTTAAAACTGTAGCCTGCTAAGGCTTGTCTGGCATGCTGAAGTTTGCAAGAGCATCTGTCTGTAAAATGTTCTGACTTTACTTCTTACTGATCCTCTGTTGGAGGCTTTGAGGGGAAACTTGCAGTTCTTGTTCTACAAACTGAAAAATAAAAAAAGAAAAAAAGCCCTTAAATAGAATCTTTAAAGTAGTTGAAACTTAATAGAGAATATATTTTGCTTGTACCAAAAAAGACAGCTACAAGAGTGCTACTCTATCTTCTATCTCCTGCTTACCGTGATTCTTTCAAAAAACTTGTGCCCTCAACAGAAAAATTGGAATAGATTTTTCAGGATGACAGCTCTGGAAGTAAAGACTGTTTAATATCTGAAGTAAGAATTGCACTTTTAGTGTTCAAAAGGGAATTAAATATCAAAGTTAAAATAATGAATGTGAACAAAAAACCCAAATAAACAACAACAACAACAACAAAACTAAAAAACCAAAGCAAACCAAAGCAAACCAAAACAAAATCAGCTAGGCGCATTTGTGAGAGATTTTCCTATTAATTAGTACTTGTATAACATGATAGAAAAGTCTACAATTCTAAGTAAGATTAGATTTTCCTTAGAAAATGGTTGAATGTGGCTCAAAGAAAACATGGGCAAATAATGATTGTCAAGAGATTTTGTTAGTTTAAAACTAGAAAATATATTTATAAGTAATCTTTATTTTTTAAGCATATTTACCAGTTATTGAAAAAACTTGGGGGCATGTCTATCAAATGTAATGACACTGTTTTATGGGCAGAATAGGTTCAATGCTTTTACATTTTAACTAATGGTGCTCCTAAACTTCATCCACTGTTTTCAGGAAAAATGTATCATTACATGAAAGTAATTAGGTATCTATCATTACCAGATGCTGTTTCCTTTTAAAGATAGTGACATTTCAGCACTGAATTATGGCTGGCTTTGAATAAGGAGTTACAACAGAACTTCTGTACACTACAGCCTTATCATAAAGCACACCAGACCAAAGTAATTGCAGTTTTCTTCTTGCCATTTGCAAGGAACTCTGGACAGCTGGGCCATAGCGTACAGTCTTTCAAATCACACAGTGGCATTATCAGTATTTAAAAACAAAAGTATTTCTAAATTGAAAGAATACCAAACCAAGTAAGTTATTTTTACTAAAGAAAAATATGTCTTCCCCCTGAAATCATGCAAAAATGTTGTACACTAATTCAAGGAAAAAATTGTCATACTGTTGTCCATCTAGACTAGATTTATATGATGGCTTGGGCTCAGGCTGCACTTAAGAATACTCACAGCTTCCATGTGATATACCTTGTGTGAGTCACTTGTTAAGCGGAGGGGGTTACCAGTATTAAACTACACTTAAATCAGGGCCAGCAGAAGAGTAACTGAAGTTGTTGATTTTAATCTTTGAGGACCTTTATGGCTTAGATCTTATCTTCTTTATATTACCCTATCAACCATCCACATTGCTATCAATTTTATGACAACAGTGGAAATTGTCAGCTGTTTAGGGTGGAGAATAGAACTCATAATTTGTGAGGAAAGCTGGTACTTTTTAGCTGGCACAAATTACAGCTGCAGTTATGACTGAAAGCTGGCAGAGACAGACTTTGGAGTAGTTTGCTCCACTGCACGACTGGCTTTGTTATTGGCCAGCAAGCAGAGGAATAAAAGCAAAGAAGCAGTGACCAGAGCAACAATCTTGCTTTATTTGTAAGTTTTCAGTGAATAAAACCAAGAAATAATATGAAAAAATGTGATGATCACTGCTTTGTTGAATTCCTGTACTTAAATCAAGGTTGTCTGCCCAGGTGAGATTTGTCATAGGGGAAAGTCTCTGATTTACTCTTTTGCGCTTCATTAAAAACGGGATCTTGTAAGGTTGTTATATTTTCTATGCCTATGAAAGCAGAGATCAAAGAAATATTCTTCATCACCTCTATGCCCCATTGGAAAAGTTGATGAGCTGTAGAATATCTTTTTCCTTTCATTGGTCTTCACATCAGTTCTCTAGAAAGGAATTTCCTTCATGTGACGTAACAATTCCTATAGGCAATTTTTTAAATCCCAGAGACAGTGTCTGAAAGAAGATATCCAAAAGGCAGGCATCCTGTGGGGTTTTTGGGTTTTGTGTTTTTTTCGTAGTTACCACTAGTGTTTCTGTTTTGTTTTGTTTTACTGCATGCAACTGAATAAAAGTACAGTCAGAAGACTGTGATAAGTTGATAATAGGCCAATTGTCTTAGTATTTCCTGTTTTCATGTAGTAAATCCAACAGAGGCTTGATTCTGCTTATACTATGTCAAATTATTATGTGTCTCTCAGTCACTTTCTGACTATTTCCACTGTTGACATAAAATTGTTAGCAATGTGGAATATTGATTGAGTAATATTTTCAAGAATAATTAATGACTTTCATTTTAGTTGTTGATTTATATTTTTTAAGCCTGTTTCTTTTTTAAGTGACTGTGGTGTAGTACTATATTTTCACAGGTGCATAGACAGCAAAGGTAATACCTAAATGGTGGTATCTTATAAACTATAACCAGTTGCCTGCACACTGCACTCTCCCATTCCCATCTTGTGGTCTCTGATACATCTTTCGGTTTCTAACCACCTTCTAATTGTAACTGCCTTCCTGAACAGCTTTGTCTTTTCATAGAATCATAGCATTGTTTAGTTTTAAGATCATCAAATGAAGGGAAGATCCCCGGGGTTCGGCACTGAGTCAATGACAAGCCCTCATAGAGGTATGGTCAATGCTCCATTTATTGCAATCCAAGCACGATTATTATACTCTTTTTACTGTCCACGCGGTAGACAACAAACTGTGATTGGTACAACAACATTGTACACGCGCCAATATTGCTATTTTGATTGGTGGCTAAGCATTAAGCACGAGCCTTTACGTTGCCTTCACCGCCTACCTTGTGGTCAGGCAGATCCTGCTGTACTTCCCCATTTACCATGACATGCAGTTTTCCTTCCTCCTTTTGCGACTTCAAGGACAGAGTGTCCTTGCTCCAGCTATCTGAGCCAAACGCAGGGTTGTGCAGGCAGCCTGTCTAACAATATCATGGCCTGCTCCTTCTAGTCATCTCTGAACAATCAAATCCAACCGTTAACTCAGCACTGCAAATTCACCACTAAATCATGTCCCTGAGTGCTTGCATTTTAAATACCTCCGGGGATGGTAATTCAACCAATTGTCTGGGCAGACTGTTCTAATGTTTGACAACCCTTCTTGGGAAGAAACATTTTTTAATGCACAATCTAAACCTCCCCTTGTGCAACCTGAGGCCATCTCCTCTTGTTCTATCATGTTACCTGGGAGAAATGGCCAACACCTACTTCAATGAAACCTCCTTTCAGCTTGTAGTAGAGAGTGATAAGGTCTACCCCATGTGATGCAGGTCAAATTCAGGTCTTCATTCTGACTCCAAATTGTGTCCTTTTTAGACTAGTTGTTGAATTTGGAAGAGATTTCCTGTGTATCACTGTGGATTTAACAGACTCATGGTACTTGAGTAATAGATGTTCAGGTATTGTTGAAAAAGAAAATGCATGAATTTGTTTTTAGCTCTGTCTCTCTTAACAATGACAGGAAAGCATAGTGAGTGCAGTAATATGCACTTACAAGACACGGTTTCCCTAGATTCGTCACAGGATGTTAAGCAAGTTTATTGTTTGACATATCTTTATTAAAATGCAAATTCTGGCATTTTCCCAAGCTGGTAAATCTGTGAAGCAATAGAACCCAGAGAGAAAGTAATATTGCCAAGGCAATTTGCTAAAAACAGTAAAAATTTCAAACTTGGGTAGAGAAGAATTGTCATAAGATTCTAAAAGGCAATGAATAGAATCATAATCTGGCTTTCAGTGTTGTCACTGTCCTCCCTTTCTTACTCCTCAGCTAGTACTTTCTCAGGACTCTAAGTGCTCAGTGCTGACCTTCATATTTTGCAGTCATACCTTGTAACAAAATGATTCAAACAGTGTCCTAATAATTTTTT
>VWZD01007568.1:50422-126542 GCA_013396695.1 Sakesphorus luctuosus | reverse complement strand
TAAAAATCTAATTAAGGGTTATCAGATGGTTAATCAACTTGCCTCTACAGTAAAGAAAAAGCTTCCTCTCTTAAAGGAGGGAAACGCAGTCTCAAAAGAAAACATTATTTTTGCTGTATATTCACAGACTTTCTGCTGTTAAATAAAACATCACTGAATAGATAGTGCTGAAATGAAAAAAAACCTTCAAAATAAGTGCTTTCTGTTGAATTTTCAAACAGATAATGTAATTGAAGGCATATTTATACTTCAGCTGTAAAATTCCATATATTGATTTTTTAAAAAAATGCTTACAAAAAAATGCCAATATACATTGATAGAAAAGCCTACCAGTGTTGCTTACATTCCTCAAATGATCAAATGAGACAATTTGAGGTTGTTTTCAAAACAGGCTTTTAATATAGTGAAAACAAGCTCCTGAATATGCTGCTTTGCCTGTGATCATTGCTCAGCTGGATGTCCTCCATATGCCTTTTTTTATTCTTGAATGTCACTTGTTTTCTATCCCAGATATGATATAAAAATAGGGTTTTTTAAGCTGGCAAAATCCCATTTTTAACTTGCGGATGAATGTATTCTAGTCACAGTTCTGTGCCTTTCCCATCCATCCAAATATGACTGTAACCAGCACTAGATAATTTTGTCAATTTATCTGGCAAGGATTTTTTTACAGTTTATTTTCTAAAGCTTTACTTAGTCTTAAGAATTTATCAACCATGTTTCTGCATCTAAATGCTAGCTATTTTGTTTGGGTTTTTTTAAAAGAAAAAAACTCTGCTTATTAACAAAGCTTTCCCTTTGATAATTCCATAATTTCTCTTATGCTTAGTGTTCACACAGTTATATGTGGAAGGTGTAGTATTTCAAGTATAGAGAATTATTACAAGTCTGTATCTGTTTCTCTTCATGCTTTTTCTCTTTCCTTTTACCATTTTCTTTGTCACTTCATGAATTCTAATTCTGTAGAATCTTTAAGTGAACATATCACAGAATTCTTCCCCAAAATGTGTCGCAAGCTACTGAAAAGCACAAGTTCTCTCTATGCTATAAAATTGTTGCATGAGCAGGTGATGAAGCTGACATGCTACGAATTTATTTAGTATGTCCTATATCCTTCTCAACTCTTTCCCCTCTTTTTTCATGTCTGCTTCCACTTTGTTCCTTCTTATGGCTTGTTCAGTTCTCACCTCTAGAGCAAATATCTCTGTTTTGACTACATAGCACTTTTAGCTCTTTCCGTATTATTTACCACCATTTAAGTATGAGTCTAGCTGGTTAACAGACAAAAGATGTTGCAGATGACTGACAGAGTAGTAATGCAGAGACAAGGCAGTGTGGGGCCATGGATTGGCTGGCTGGTTGAGTTGTATCAAGCTTTCCCAGGCAACGGGCATTTACAGAGTCTTTGCAATCTACCCCACCACCAATTTTCACACATTTTCTAGCATCTGGCTGTCTCTGAGACCTTTTATTTTACTGCTTGCTAAAAACGACCAAAAAATTAAAACCAAACAAACACAAACCAACAAAACAACACAAACAGATGCGTCTGACAATCTGACAGGCAGGCACAGGACAAAATGGTTGTGTTCCAGATAAAGCAATCAAAAAATAGTGAAGTGATGCTGCACGAAAATCATCTAAGGAATTAGAGTAGTTCAGCTGAATAGGCAATAACAAGCTATTGCTATGATAAAAGAGGAAGAAAATTAAACTGGTTTGATTTAGTGTTGTGTTCACAGCAGTGTCACATATTAGATAAAACAGGGTGACTGAATAAGCCTCACTTAGGGATAAAGTCTGAAAATTTTAAAACCAGAAAAGATAAGAAGAATAAAAGGAGAATAAGAGGATGTGATTCACCCAGAGCATCAATTTATTGTCCTGTTAAAAAATATTAGCAATTGGATAGCAGTTATGAAGGCCTCATTGTGTTTAAAAAGATGTCTTTGTAAAGGAACTTTAGTGCCTGTATTTTGACACAAGTTAAGCAAAACATATGTGCCCCAAATGGTAAGATTTAAATGTAGATTTTAATTAACCCAGCTGTTGACAGTCCTCTCAACAGAGGTTTAATTTGAAGCTTTGCTGTAAGCCTACTTATTACACTATATTGTGTAATACACTATTGAATGCTGACCCCTTTTCTGTACTCCAGAATATGCTTATTTTGTATTTTCTGTTTTATTTCAATTTCAAACTAATAACATTACTTCTAAAGAAATGGACAAAAACCCCATTATGGTAATTTTTACAATTTCTAAGGAATTAAATTGCAATTTATATCTGCCGTAGCACATCAGGAGTCTTGGAGCATCTTGATCTGGGATGGAATGACCTGATTCAATTAAATGTTACCAAGTTTATAGACTGAAAAACCTATGAATCAAGCCATCAAATATCAGACTTAAGTATGAAAATAATGAAAATTTTTTAAAAATATACATTTTATCTGAGCTTTGTTTTCTTTTGCTGTGGAATATTTGGTTATCAGGAAGATTTTCACTCCTTTTTTGCATAGACAATTTTAAATTTAGAGAAGAAATATTATGTCAGTTACATAATTTTGCTTGGTTCTAATTTTTAAAGATGGCAAAACACCAAAATCGTCAGTTATGCCACCGGTGATAAAATCAAAAGATTTATAAAACCAAACAATTTTCAGAAGAGAATACCATACTGATTTCCTTACTAATCAGAACTCGTTCCACTGATGGAGAGCCTAGAAATGTGGAGAAAAAGTAATATGAAGTCAGCACTTGATGCATCTTAAATGAACATGGGATGCCAAAAATTTTAATTTACATCAATCCACAGAAATATCTAAGAAAGTTTAATAATAATAAAAATAGTAATCAATCCCACAACAACATTTTTCATTCTGATCTTACTTCACTGTCCTACTTTCACAGCTTTATTTCTTCCTAAAGTTATGTAAGGTGAATTCCACATTTATTTTGGCCAAAAAATATTCTAGTTATAAAGTTCTATAAAAAAATGAGTTAACAAGAATCAGTTCCTATGTCAGGCCTCCAATATTCACATGGCTCAGCATGGTTTTACAGTCCAGAGAATGTTCTTAGTCATTGATTTTTGCTTTTCAGATTTTTACCCAATCCACTGTGCCTTTCACTTGGGGACTAGGGAGGCATTTCGTCTGTTGGCCCAAGTGATTACCTGTGAATGCATCAGACACACAGGTCCTTCTAATAACCAGATTCTAGTTTTACAAAGACATCTCCAACCAGTTCTGTGTTTTCTTTGTAGCTGCTTCTGTAAATGATTGTCACCAAGATAATCTCTCTGGTTGGTTTCTGAAATGTAAATTCTGCTCTGGACAGACCAGGAGATAATGTCTTGATCTTTCAAATTGTGGTGAATGCAGATTTGAATATTTTAAGAAAAATCTGACAATACAAACTGATGAAACTCAAAGGATGTTTGGTTGGCATGGGTGAATCAGTTCAAAGTTACCAGCAAATTTTATTCAAAATCCCTTGGAAAAAAGGAAGTAAGTGAAAAATTGTCATTGTGCAAAGCCGTTGCCAAGTCATATGGAAAATGCATTTTCAAAATATTCTTACTGAGTCTCAGAGGCTACTTAATTTTGCCTCAGTCCTTATTTCCAATGCTCAAAACTCCCTGACTTCATATTACTGGAGCTTTGTCTGATAGGATCTTTATCATAGCCTGGAATTTCATCAGAAACATTTTTCTATTGATTTTGCAAAATGTGCCTTTGTAGAAAGAAACACCTCCCAGAGCAGAATTATGTTCTTGAATGAGTTTTCTTTCATTGCTGGTGATTACATCTGACAGAAGAAGGTTTGGGGATGCCTCCTTTTTCCTACAAACCATGTTTATAACCTCTTTGCATATGCAATAGACTTTCAAACTATTATTGTGCACAGTTTGTAGTAAAGCCTGGCTGTGTCATTTCTTGTCATTATAAGTACACTCATTAGCCTGTTCATTTCCTTAAAGACTTCCCTCCCAAGAATTCTGCATCTTAAAGCAGTTTTCAAGGATTAAGGGTAGCATCAAGTCCTCCACTTCAAAAGAACTCTCGAAACTATTCTGGCTGTACCGTATCTTCCAGGACCTTTGGCCTCTGATCATATATTGTGTCAAATGTAATGTGGATTTTAAATCACCACATAACATTCTGAATATATGAAGTTCCTCCTTCAATCTAGTGCTGCTTCAAAAAAAAATCCATTGAGATCTGAAGATTTATGTTTTCTCTATATATATGGGTGTATAAACTGATGAACCCCACAGATTCCTGAAGTACCTTGTAGTAGCCTGGAAGAAATGAGGTAACACTATATTGCATTGCAATCTTTTTGCTTGCATATATTTCAATTTAGCCTTAAGCACTTCGATGAAAATTTATTTCTGGACAATAGGAGACAAATATCATCATTCAGTAATTCTTTAAAAGATCATAAAAGTTGTTTTTTCCATTGTTATCTGAAAGGGCAAAGAACTTGCTTTAAGATACTATGTAGCAAAATGTCTTGCCAGGACTAGAGGCAGGGTATGTTCTCCATCTAGCCTGACCTGTAAGGGCATTCATAATGACCATAGAGACCATTCAAAATGGCTTGTGGACCATCTGAAAGTTTAACTTAGTGGGACTTCCCTGAAAGAAAATTTCTTTTCAGATTTTGAGGTCTGGTCACAGAAAGTGCAGCAGTCTTATTTCACTATGCCTGCTAGGATGAAGAAGATTTTTTTTTAGTGAGAAACATAATTAAAAGTATAGTGTGTCTGACAATCTGAAGGTGTGTGTCTGAAAATGTGAAGGTCTATCTCTGACAAAGCCCCTCATCTTTGTGGTACCTTTCTGTATAGAAACATTTTTCCATGAGCCATTTCTTTTTTACTTTATTCCTGCAAAGTAAAATAATATGGTATTCCATGCCATATTAAGACAAGGTCTTCTACATAGACTTTATTTTCTGACACACAAAATCTTCTTGTGGTGTGTGGTGGTGCATCCCACACATCCTATAGGCTGCACTATGATGTACAACGTTGATCTCCACGTAGTAACTCCTCTGACTTCCCAGAATTTGTCAGTGAGTGGATCCTATTTCTAACATACTTTCAGCTTGCTGGCAGAGGTTGTTCTGTCTGTGCTGTAATCCACAGCTTCTCTGTTTTTAGTCATTCAATGTTTATCATGGAAGAAGAGTCAGAATTTCAGTCAGTGTGCTTGCAAGTAAGTAGTAATTCCAACTAGTGAGAGTCCTCCCACTACTCCCACTCAAAGACAAATTTTTGCTTTTCCCTAGACAATTCCTCCAACTCCATTGTCTTAATAACACTCTCCATTCTTCATTATGTATTCTTGGATATAAAAACTTTTGTCTATGCTGTCTTTTTATTCTCCCTCACAGTCCTATTATGTTCTCAGCAGACATATTATGCCTTGCTTAGCTGTCATCAAAGCAACCAGCTGTTTCTCGCTGTGCAGCTACAGCTCTGGCTGTGACCTTTCTCTTGGGTACAGCACTCCTTAGTCAGGCAGAGGGGTTTTTATTCTGAAAATTCCCTGTGCTATCCTTATTTTTTAATCTCCATAAAAAATGTACTGATTGAACCTTACTCTTTTTCTCCTACCTGTTCAGTGAAGTGATAGACTAAGCTTTAAATGAGCAGGCAGTAGGAATAGAAAATACCTTGGCTGCAGCATTCTTGAACAATTCCTTTGGGACCTTCAGGCTTTAGTTCTGTTCACGACAGTGACCGACTGCTATAACTGAAATATATTTCTTTTTCTCTCAGTCTCCTGATATAGCCTCTTATCCATGCAACTTAAAGAACAAGATTTTTTACCTCTGAAATGTCTTTCATCTATATTAGGGAAGCTGTGAACTTGATAAAACCTCCAATTTTAAATATTTTGATTTAAAATACCTTTCTATTAACTGCATGTATTTTAATGTCCACAATCTGGTTCAAAGCCTCTGTTAGTGTTTTGGTTTTGTTAGTGTAAATCTTCTCAGAGGAACTCTTCAAGACCATAATTTCTTGGGATTCCACAAGTCTTTCCTTATGAAATAATTTTCTCTCCCCAAAGCTTGTTCACCTATAAGGATCTAGAGATACTTTTGTCATTCTTCCTATTCAAGGACAGTCCTATTTTTTATGTGGTTTTTGGTTTTTGTTTTTTGGTTTTTTTTAAAGTATTTGGAAATTAAAAGTCACCTAATGTAGAATTTCTTACTAACATCTCTAATTCTTTTAGTAGTTAAGTGCTTTCTTCCTCATGTAATTACTAAATGAGTACATTCCAATGTAAAACATAAAAAGCCTTAAATTTGATACTAAATTGCAAATTGAAAAACATACTTAATTCGGGGTTATGGTTGGAAAAAATGTCTGTCATTCATTACCAGCTCTTAACTGAGACCAGGCATGACATTAATCAGCTCTTTGAAATCATGACAGCTTGGGATAAATGCTGCCTAAACTACTCTTTGAGGACTACTGTAGCAACTCCCAACAAGCATTGGAGCTGTGCTTTTCCACGAGAAAACAGAGGAATTTTGCTGGAAATATTATTATTGAACTCATAACTGAACTATTGTAAAACCATTGAAGTTAGGTGCTTTTATTAAAATTCCTGAAACAGAACTTGAAATGTGAGGATATAGTTATTGAATCCTAGAAAATTATTCTGAAAAGAGTATTCTAAACCCTGTAATCCTTCCTTCTCTTCTACCTGATGACATTCCATGTAGGTGCCCTTCCAGTTCTCCATATTGAGTGATAAATACCATGTCCTGAGGAATTGCATTTGGAGTTTAGGTAATAGTTTTTCAACACCTTGTCTAACACTTGCTGACATTTAAATACATTATTAGTTATCCTACTAGCCCTGGACATGGAGAATGAAATAACATTTATTATATGTTTCTACATGACCCCTTTGATTTTAAGAACTACTACTTTTTCTAACCTCTGTCATGTCTTGACTAAGCAAGGTCAGACCCTTTAATCATTGCTGTTCATGCTTCTAAGGTCTTTTCTTTCTCTTTGTTGCTCTTACAGCTGTTGCCCAAGTTTGGCATTATCCTTTTCACAATGCAGCATTGCAAAATTGATTCCTGTTCATCTTGTGATAACATCCTCTTCTCATGCTTAATCCATGTGTTAGGTGGTGCTTGAAAGACTTCTGGTGGCTCTCTGAGACCCAAAATGTCATTTTCAGAAATTATAATGACCTTCTCGTGTACATTATATTGACTATTCATTCTATTTTTTTTTATACTTTAGCATGAAAGTCAGACATGTTGGTCCTTAGTTGTGTATATCCCCAGTAGCACCTTTTTAAATTATCTGTATTTTTTTTCTGTAAAATGTCTTTCAAAATTATTAGATTTTTTACTACCTTTAATAAATTTAATTTCTGGGTCCCTGTAGGACTCATAAGTTAGTATTGCATGGCTTGGCTATGTTCATTTTATCTATTTATTTTACAAACTCAATTTGATGTTCATTTCAAAAAAGTTCTATGATTTTTAAGAAGTTTCTGAACTCACATGTTCTGAGCCTTCTAAACTGTACTCTTCTCTGTGTGTCATGAATATGGATACAAACACTGCTGCATTCATGCAAGTTCCCATTCTGCCACTTCACCCCTCCTTGAGCTTTGTAGGTTCGTAAAATCATAGAATGGTTTGGGTTGGAAGGGGACTTTGAAGATCATCTGCTTCCAACCCCTCTGCTATGGGCAAGGACATCTTCCACTAGACCATGTTGCTCAAAGTCCCATCCAGCCTGGCCTTGAACACTTCCAGGGATGGAGCATCCACAACTTCTCTGGGTAGCCTGATCCAATGCCTCACCACCCTCACAGCAAGGAATTTTTTTCTAATATCCAATCTAAACCTACTCTCTTTCAATTTGATATCATTTTCTCTAGTCCTGTCACTATATGCTCTTGTAAATACTCCTGTAATTTTCCTGTAATTTCTGTTCAGGTACTGGAAGGCCACAATTAGGTCACTGTGAAGCCTTCTCGTTTCCAGGCTGAACAATCCCAATTCTCTAAGCCTTCTCTCATAGGAGAGGTGCTCCATTCCTCTAATCAGCTTGGTGGCCCTCCTTTGGACTTGCTCCTAAAGATCAATGTCCTTCCTGTATTGGGAATGCAGCACGCCAGGTGGAATCTCACCAGAGCAGAGGGGCGAAATCCCTTCCCTTGACCCACTGGCCACACTCTTTGGAAGCATCCCAGGATACAATTGGCTTTCTGGATTGCAAGTGCACATTGCCAGCTCATGTCCAGCCTCTCACCACCAGCACCCCCAAGTCTTTCTTGGCAGGGCTGCTCTCAATCTGTTCATCCCCCAGCCTGTGTTGATACCAGGAGTTGCCCCAACCCAGCTGCAGCACCTTGCACTTGGTCTTGTTAAAGTACATGAGATTCTCTTGCACTCACTTCTTGAGCTTGCCCAGATACCTCTGGATGGCATCCCATCTTTCAGTTATTGATAACTCTCAGCTTGGAACTAGTTTTCAGTCTCCTGTTCAGTGGTTCTCTTATATGTCCCTAATTCATTTAGGGAAATGTCATATAAGAGAAAAACTTCACAGAAAACCAACTGTACAACTTCTACTGCTTTGTATCATAGAACTAAGGTTGACTTGTTCTTGCTTGTGCTTTATGGTCAAAGTTGGCCCATATTCATAGTCAGATTTTCTCCAAGTGCTTACAAATCTGATTTGTTTGCTGACCTTTTCAAATTAATTGAAACTTAACTGATTGTTTTACTTTCCTCAAATTATCCTTTGCCACTTTGTAGTTTCAAGATGTGTGAAGAGAATAATTGTAATAAGACTTACAGCATCTACAGTAATAACAAGAGGAATTTTCATTATTTTTTTCTACAATCCTTTCATAGATACCTGAGGGCCATAACTTTTAAAATGATTGTAAATATCCCAGACTTTAGTTTTAGATCTCATCTGAATATTGAGAACTGAACCCTGAACATGGCTCTTTGCATCTGTGGGTACTGGAACCTCATAGAATCAGATAATATTGACAACTACATGTTTAGCAAAACTGTTTTACCCCATTCTGTGATCTACCTGCAGGAAACCACAATGGCACCATTGCCTCTGGAGACAGAGACCAGATGGAGCGGGACTACCCTTTGCCGCTTCGGCTGCCCCTTTTCAAATCTTCTAATGAGTTAATGGAACATGATATCTTTGTAACATTCATTAGAAATGGGCATGGGAGATGGCCCTCTGTTGTTTGCTTGCTGCTTTGTGGAAGTAGGTGCAATGAAAAGTAGGTGCTCTGACTGTTATTTTGTGTAGTCGCCTGACACCTAAAAATAGAAGAGGAAAATCTCCCCCTAGGCAGAGTATAAAAATAGACGCTCTATTTATAAGAGATAAGGCCTTTATGATATTTCTAGAGGCCTGGTAGATGAGGTTATCATTCAAGTTCTACTGATCTGAAATGGTAAAAACATAGTTTTGGGGATGTGTTGCCTTATTTGTGGCTGGAACTATAAATCACAGTCTGCATTCAGGCTCCAATTTCTGAAGCAGTTATAAGCAGGAAGTATGAAAGTAGGCAGTTAGCTTATTTTATGCTTCAAACAAACAAACAAACAAACAAGATAATACAAGTTTAATTTGTCTGTCAAATTCTGACACTGTAAAATGTTGAGGTGAAATCCTCATCTTTTGGAAGTCAATAAGAATTCAATACAAAGGAATTTTGTGTTAAGTCCTAATGGACTATAGTAAAATTAAGGTTTCATTAAAGAAAACAAAATTCTGGAACTGAACTGCTGTGCTTGTACTTGATTATATGAATTTATTTTGTCCATTTTAAAGGCAAAGCTACTTTAATAAAAATAATCTTGAAAATAGTTTGTCATTCTCTTTTAGTCTGAGAAAGGATTCAAATGGACACTTCATCTGTTACCACTGCTCAGTTTTAACTTCCATTAGAGACATGATATCAGACAACCATGTGGGCCATGCCATCAGCATCTAAAACTGTTGTGGTTGTAGATGCCATAACACATAAGAGTTATTATGAGTTATTATTGGTCATGTTAGGACTTAAATTAAACCCAGCACAGAACAATCCATGTAAAAATGCTGAGCCATGTGCCAAAGTTCTTTGATACGGAGATTAAGGAAGGGCTAATTCTGTTCTTCAAAGTACTTCAGTCTCATAGGAGATTGTGTTCTAACTTCCAAAAACACAAACTCCTTCCTGAGAGAGTTTTGGTTCTTTCAGAGCTAGAAACAGCCTGGTGAATTTTTGGAATCAAAGATTTGGATGTGGGCAGGTCTCAAACCCATTAGGCAGAAAGTAGACCCACTAAGCTATTTTGCAGCTTTCTTTGAACTATACTAATTAGACTTTATTTTTTGTCTTAAAAAATACGATTTAAAAAACTCAGCATGATCCAAACTGCATGCTTAGTGCTTATATAGCAACAGAAAATGTTCCTCTAGATAAGTGTTTAAATTTCAGAAGCTGTTTTTAAACTGCGTATTTTCATTAATAACATATTTCCATTAAATGCAGACACTAAACTTCCACAGTGTAGAATTAGCACAATGATTGGATAGAACTGTGTTAGTTTTGTCTTTCTTAAGATTGTATTGGGGGACAATTTAGCAGATGTCTGAATGACACTTTGTTAATAACAAAGGCAATGCACAATTCGAAGAGATGTTTTTAGAATTCATTTTTGCATTAAACCCTATACAAACAGAACACAAGCCTTAGGCAAATCCAAAAAATAAAATGGCAAATAAATTGAATACAAAGGCCCGTATGCTGTGTACAAATCAGGTCTATTATCTTTGCTTACCTTATGGCAGAGATAGCATTTATAAACTATCTTTATTGCTGAGCAGAGATAAAAACTCTGTTAACAGTAGATTGTAGCTTATCTCTCACAAACAGGTGAGGAATCAGCTTTTTCTTTAGGAAGAAATAACCACTAAACCCCACATAACTACGTGTGTATATTTAACATGTTCATTTAGTTGCAACACAGTGCAGATATAACTAACAAGAAAGATCAGCTTCTTTTTCCCAGAAAAAACTATCTCATCTGCTCAGTCTGACCAATAGCAACTCAGCACCTGCCATCTCTCCCTACATACCTGAGTATTAGAATCCAATCACATCACTTAATTATTAAATCAAAAGGCGAGAAAGGACATAAATAACATCCCTTGAGACTGAAAAATGTCCAGGCTAGATAAAAGTCTGGTGACTTGAAATGTATTTTGATGATTAAGATGACTTTTGAGTTGGGTTTTTTTCATTTCTTTGATTGTTTTAGAATAACTTCTCTGTGATTGCAAAAGGCTTCCTACTTCAGATATGCTGCTGCATGCAGGAAATACTTCTGCTCATACGTATGAGAAAATCAAATTCAGCTAAGCTTTGCTGATGGCATTTTAAAGTGATACTATTCTTACTGTCATCCTCATTCTTTAAAGTTAATCAAGGTGAGTGACATAGTGATATACATTGAGAGATTACATCTTTCATTTTTTCATTAGCATAGTGGGCAGACCCTGTAGTTAAAAGAAGCATTTTATATATACATATATATATATAAGTATTCAAAATGCTAAAACATCATTTTGTTTCTTACGTATTTTCTGTGTTTGTTTAACCAAGTCATTCAAACTGTTACTGTGTAATAAAATCTAGAATTAGTGTGCAAAATGTATTCATGTGACAATGTTAAATGATCTTTATTATTGTCTTTGACTCAGTTTTTTGTAAAATAGGGACAAGACAGTGATATGCAGTGCAAAAAGAGCTACAAAGCTAAATCTATTAGCATCTAAATTATAACATTAAAGTATTCTAGGACAAGCAATGAATGATATACCTTCATTGCATCATCTATCTGTGTATAATTTACTGTACAAGTACTCCCACCATCTGTTGCTCACATCATAATGCAATACTAACCCTGTAAAAGAAACTGTTGTCATTTGGATTAATGAATTTTTTTCACTGTGAGCTTTCAAAAAGTTCCCATCTAAATCTAAGTACACCAGCATACTGGATAATTAACAGTAATGTTTTTCAACCATATCTAACAGTCAGCAGACAGAGCAGTGATGGAAGGTATCTGGTTTATTTTTTCTTCTCCTGCAGTACACTATTTATATTGTGATCCATTAAAATATGTGAGTGAAGAGGAGAGAAGAAGATCACCTGTTTAAATTCTCTCTGTCGCAAAATTCTGGCTCACTTTTGGAGATGGAGGGTGAGCTCATGCCTTTTTATGAGCAAGAGTGCCTGTGGAAGTAAGGGATGCCACAGAGAATGTGACGGGTCAGCGGGGACAGAGGAAAAGGGCAAACTGGGAGCATCCAGAAGGAGCAGAAAGGAGGAGGCTCCTGAGAGCAGTAGGGAGCAAATATATAGCCAAGTAAGACAAAACAGAGAGAGAGGACTGTGTGGAGTGTGCTATAGCTCAGAGGCTCTAGACATTGCTGGGGTAAGACAAAGAAAGGAGGAAAAATCCATTATGCACAAGTATGTGTGTGTGTAGTTTTAAAATATTTTAATCTGTCTCTTCTGTGTGTATGTTCTTCATATTCTTTAAAAAAGTATGCATTAGGTCTTGCCAGTGGAATTCAGTGAGAGAATAAGAAGCAATGGGAATAAGCTGAAATACAAAAAATTCCATTTAAACATTAAAAGAGAGGGTTTTTCCCATGAGTGTGACTGAGCAGTGGAACAGATTGTACAGAGAGGCTGTGGAGTTTCCATCCTTTGAGATACTCAAAACCAAGCTGCACAGAGACCTGAAAAACCCACCCTAGGTGACCCTGCTTTGAACAGGGGGTTAGACTAGGCCAAATTGAACCATTCTGTGATTCTATCTTGGGAGACATTCTTTGAAGGAGAAGGGGAAAGCTACATGTTTATTTCAATTAAAAATATTTTTCCCCTTTGTTTATTTAAGCAAATGTGTGGACATATCCATGCCTGTCCCCTGACTGACTTGCACTTCAACAACAGAACCCTAGAATTAGCTAACATCCATGTGAATATACTGCTACATAAGTAGGTCCAGGTGGCTTCCACGAATTGAAGGCACAGGGACACAGCAGGCAGCAAAGGCCACTAGAGGTCACACAAACTATTTAAAAGAACATGAACAAGGTAATTTATACTCCACTTGGGAGCCTTTTCCCCTTCCACCTGTTCCCCTTGCTTGGCAGTCTCAGGTCACCTTCCTTCCTGATACAAGGCTGTGGTCAAGTATGTTTAATTTGTTTCTTCCTAAGCCTGATTTTCAGCTTTGGTTTAGTCATGTGGAGATGATATCTCTTTATGGAGAAAGTTCCACTGTGATCACAGGCCATGAAAATGTGAAATAGTAGTAAAAAATATAATGTCATGCTAGCTGAGAAATGTTTTTCTTATGTTACAAATAAGGACTCAATGAGCGTTCAAGACAGAATATGGGAGAGCACGAGTGAGCAGCCATAGCGACAGTATTCATCTTCCCCAAACCAATACAGCTTTATCAATCAACTTTAAAATTTCCAAGGTCCATTCCACTGGGGTTTATAGCAGAAGCTGAGAAGAAGGAGAAATGAGAGTCTCTAATGATGACTGCCCCACGCAAAGCTTTATCATTACTTTTACTCTACTCTAATATCCAGTCTTCTGACTTAAAAATTTGCAATTTATTTTCTCACTACCTTCCCTTATTTACATTTGCATTATTGTTTGTCACATGCACATGCAGACAGAAAAATAAGTTTTGAAATAAACTCAGATTTAGGTTGGGTTTTTTTTATTTGTTATTGTTTTCCTTCTTTCTTTCTCATATTAGTCTACTTCGCCTAGAAAGGCTATGTATGCATTTTTATTTGATTCAGTATGTCAAACAGATTCCTTCAAACAGGACAAAGATACTATATGAAGAAGAAAGACAGAGCACTGAAGAGTTGCCAAGAACTGAGATGTTCATTCTCTACATTCAGTGTACAAAATAGCTAAAAAATCTATTTGTAAACAAATGAACAAAAAAACAGGATTATTTGAATCCCCTGCTTTGTTTTAGCTGGAATTATCATTTGTCAAGAACATCCCTGATAATTAGTTCTCCAGACATCAGTTCAAGATGCATTTGATTCCTATTGCTTCCTAATATATATGGTGTAATATACCAGCTAGCCACAAGTCTGGTATATTACACATAGTATTTCTATACTGCAGTTCAATGATGACAGTGACTCAGTGTGATGGTACTAGTTGTGAGTGTCATATAGATGGTGGATGAGATAAGGCCTTACTGTTGTATGGAGATAACTTTTTTGGAATATTTCAAGTTATTCATAAGACAATCCATTTTTATTTGCTCAGTTTTTAAAGAACGGGGAGGAAGAGGGGAAAGAACCCACAAAAAAGCGGGAAACAGTTACTATAGAACACCTCGTAACCAAAGGGGATCCTAAGTCACTTTTATGGTCTGAATTAAGACTGCAACTTGAGTTTCCTTCTGTCCTTGACCAAGGCAAAAGCTCTAAATACCAGACTCCTAAAGTTAGTCACTTTCTAGGTTCTCAGTTTAAACTTCTCTGCACTGGATTCTGTAGAAATACAGAATAATTTGGATATAAAAACATATGTGTCATATCCCTTAATATCTTTGGTGCTCACCAGTGACCACAGAAAAATATTTCCTTTGCTGAAGCCTCCAGTAAGAAAGCTAATGATCCATTAAAACATCTCTACTTTGATGTATGCTTTGTACGGCACCAAAGGAATTCCCAGAGGAGGGAGGAAGAAGTACAGGATTTAGTTTTATGTAGCAAGAAACAATGGAACATGGATTAATTTCCTTTCCCCCTATAGCAAGGGCTTTTTGAATATCACAACAAGCAATTTGAAATGAAAATCTGTTGAATGAGCTGATTGCATATGGCAGACTACCAGGTGGTTTTTAGTTAAATAGTTAATTAGGAAAAAGGAACTATATCAGTTATGAGATTTGTAGTTTTCTTCATAACCAAAATAAACAGTTTATGAAAATGTAGATTGGGATGATTTTTTTCCCTCAACATAAGTCCCTTTACACATGAGTTTACTGGGTATGTAGGATCCAGTTTCCTTCACTTTACAGAGTGCACTTTGTGTGCAGACGCAAGTTACACAACTCCTTTTATTCCAAATGTAGAAATTATATTCTGTATCATTTTTCACAAAGAAAAAGAAAGGAAGCCAGAAAGTCAGGAAATAATTTTGGAAATCTAGTCTGCTTAGAATAATTAATTTGTTGATCTGTTGTGACTTACTGAAAAGGATGTTTTAATGGGTTACCAGGAAAGTTAATTTGTGCACATGTATGAGTTTTAGAACAGAGAGGCTTGGGAAAGTGACCCTGCATGACCTGTAGCATTAGGCAGTGTAGTGTGAAGCAGGTCTAATGTCATTTCTGTAGAGGCAGTGATGAAGGGATGAATGCTATTGGCATGAGGGATGGCTGCAGATGATCTCATTAATCTTTCATTTTATGGACACTGTTTTCAAAGACAGAAGTGACTCAGAGTGTACAAATGGAATAAAAGTTAGTGCCTGGCCATTCAGGGTACAAACAAGCATGCTACAAGGTTAGCTTAAATGTTACAATGAGCCATCACACCTAGATCTGAAAAGCTTTGCATCTCTACTGGAGCCTGTAAATAAGACTCACACAAAGACAAAGCAAGATACTCACTTCTAAGCCCAGGTGAGAAATATTATCAGTATTTTCCATTAGTATATAATACTAGTGTTTCTAGATTACAGGAGGGAGTAGACAGATGCACTGCCACAAAAGACACATCATAGACAGAGGTCTAGGAACAGCATAATGTGGATCTTTATGCGTTAGTGACACCATTCTACTACACATGCTCAATTATTTCTTCATATTGCACACTGGAACTGTCATATTGCCTGGAACTGTCATATTATTCTCTTGTAATCTTTCTCACGTGCTAGCAATGAGAGCTTTAATTTTACTTTTATTCTGACTCTCTGCTTTTTAAAATCTTTGATATTTTGATACTGTCTTATACAGGATCCTTATGGACAAAATATCCAGCACATGGCTGGATAAACACATCACATGGAGGTGGGCAATTGACTCACAGATTGAGCACAGAGGGTAACAGTGAATGGGGTGACATTGGACTGGTGACCTGCCATTAGTTGGGTTCCACAGGCGCCCATCTCATGTCCTGGGCTCTTCAAGATCTGCATAAATTACTTGGATGCAGGACTGGAAGGGATACTGAGTAAGTTTGCAGATGACACAAAATTGGGAGGAGCTGTTGGTTCCCCTGAAGGCAGGAAGGCCTTGAAGAGAGACCTCAGCAAATGAAAGGGCTGGGCAATCACCAACCATATGAAGTTCTACAAAGAAAGGTGCTGGATTTTGCACCTTGGACAGGGAAACCCTGGTTGTGTGTATGGACTGGGGAATGAGAGGCTGGAGAGCAGTGCCACAGAAAGGGACCTAGAGGTCCTGGTCGATGGCAAGTTGACTATGAGTCAGCAGTGCCCTGGCAGCCAGGAGGGCCAATCATATCCTGGGGACCTTCAGGTAAAGGCTCACTTCCAACATCGTATTCTATGATTTTATAGAACATGAATTGAGCTTGTGATTCAGACTAACATCCCCTATGCTCCCCTCCACCCTATAGCATGAAGAAGTTACTGGCTCAGGGCACCTCTGGAGATACAGTAATCACATAGTCTGCTTTACTACAGGTGAAAGCTAATTCCACTGAAAACATTGAAAAGTCGTGAAAGTTTCACAAAGAATCCCATATTCAGTAAGTAGTTCACCCTCCTAAGGACCTACTTTAAAGCACTACCAAGGTTTCTAGTAAGATTTTAGCTGACCTTTACCTAAACAACATCTCTGAAAAACAGCACACCTTTTGGTTCTCCAGGGAAGAACTTGAGACAAATTTCACTGTCTGCTTTGTTGTGTAAAAAGCCCAACTCGGCATCACTTAATATATAGCTCAGAGTGGGTTATGTAAATCAACTGTGAGTTCATAATTTAAAAAAAATATATCAGATATGGATGAAGAAGGGAATGTAAGGGAACAGTAACTCCACTGTTACTCACCTAAGTACTCACCAAAGAAAGAGTGACATTTGTCCCAGCGTGTCAGGGCAGATTTTCTTTGCTATCCTGTTCTGACACTTTGGGTGATCCCTCTGAGTACCTGGTCACTCTGCCTACACTTGTCTAAAGATGAATATGTCTAGAAAGAAAAACATGTTTTCTCTATGTATTTCAGCATGTCTCAAAATGTCTTCTAAATTTGTACCTGGCACCGGAAAAATAAAAATGTCTCTAAGACTTAGTCTCCTAAATGTCTTAATCCCACTTTAACCTTTAGGACTCTTTTACTAAATAATAATTGTTTTTTACACATTTTCCAGTTGTTACACAGAACAAAGTTTGTAGATTTGGAGTCTGAGGAGATGCAACATATTGAAGGCCTTGGTGAGAATTACATTTTCTCTCTGTCACTACCACCTGAGTATTAAAAAACTATGCTCAATAATTTCTTTCTTTATAACCATAAATTTACTGCAATAGAAGATTTTTAGGGTCTTTTACTTTCCTCATAGTACCATCCCCAAACCCATATGTTAGTTGGGAGTTTTTCCCCCACAGTAGAAACTCATCTTCCCCATTCAGACAGATGCAATGCGTCTATATCTGCACAGCACCACTAACAAAGAGTCTCCTATCTGCATTGTAAGGGGACCAGCCCTGCAGTATTTTGCTATTAAATGAACAGAAGACAAAATACTTTATTTTTTATTATTATTTTGTATTTTCCCTATTGTTTCAAGCACAGCATTTACATGAGGCAGGTAGTAGCAGTTCTTTGCGTGTGCCTGCAGCTTGGGAGGAGCACACAAGGAATCTTTTTACTCTTAAAACTTGTGCAAGTGTGTATAGAATGGCTGTTCTCTGTAGCAAAGGAAAGTTGCCATATCTAAGATCTTTGAAACTCAAAGTGGTCAGAGGAGAAAAAAATTGGGATTATGACCTGTCAGAAATCAGCCAGAAATACGTGATTTACCTATAAATAATCCTGCAAATTCTAGGAAGCAGGCAGACTTTTGTAAATATCTGTAGAACCACATTTTTAGGTCATATTTAGTAATTGTTTAGGTATCAGGTTGACCATGTCCCTTTACTTTCATTTAGTACAGTTACATTCTATATACTTTCAAGGAGCTGCATCATTTCTACAGCCAGATATGAGATTGCAGATTTATGAACTACTTTATTAACAGTTGGCTTGTATCTCTAATACAATAGCAATTATACCCAGTAGGACTGTTCAGAAATTTCTTCAAGGCTATCTTGACATGTCTTATTTACAGCAGGGCTTGAGAAATCAGACTCTGCACTCTTCTCTAGGACATAATTCTGTTCATCTTTGTGATAGGTAGCCAATATTTTATTAGAAACCCAATGAGGCTGTGAGCTTTAATCATCATTTGTAAAATATTGAGAAAGTACTGGTTTAAAGGAAGTAAAATTTCACTGGCTGCTATTATGAGTTGTGTTTCCCTGCTGATGTGTATACTGAATCCCGCTAACATAAAATCTAGCACACAGTGTCTTGGGTTGAGCTGGCAAAATGCCAACTGCCCAAGAACAGAGAAAAAAAGGGTTCTTCTTCTCCCTAACTAGCTAAAGGGAGAAAGAAGAGGGAGAGGGAAAAAAACTCAAACTAGGTTTCTTCTGAAACTAACTACATGTATTTATACAGAAAAGAGAAAATTAAAAGAAAACTACAATATAACACACACTTACACAAGTTATATATAACTTCTCACTCTTCAATAAGCACAGATTTTACTATTCTGACTACAAATCATTCTAAAAAAAGTCAATTCTCTAAAAACAAACTTAAGCAAAGAGAAGAACTAAGAACAAACATTTTACTTCCCTAAGATAACATGATGGTGAGCCGGTGCTGTGGGCTTGGGCCTCTCTATCCCTCTTGGGACAGCACGGTGTCTTCTCGGTACTTCGGCCAAAGTGAAACTGACTAAGCCACTCCTACACACTGGATTTTACCTCTATTGAGATGATGTAAGATGGTGTGGAATACAACATCATTGGCTAGAAGAAGTCAGCTGTCAGCTAGCCCGGCCCAGCTCAAGGCAGCTGACAATTTCAGGCCCAAATCTGAACTCTAAGGTCCAAATTTAGGCCTACCTGGCTAAACCCATAACACACAGTGAAGCAAGAAGCTCTTCCTTCAAAGAATTACTATTTCATGATTTGCTCAAAAAAAAGAAAAATCCAAAAAACCCCTCAAACCACAGCATATGTAATGTTTACATTTTGAGCATTTTTCATTTCAAAATATTTTAAATTGCTTTATGAAAAGCCCATTGACAGAGTTTTCCTTGAATGGAACTAAATATCCTGAGTTACTAAGGCTTTGCTTACATCAATGAAATTTACATTAACAAAATTTCATTAGCGTGAATATTTTAGTTCAAATCCCTTCTGTAGATGTGTTACCAAAACAGAGAGGGGCACTTTTATAAGAACACATGGCTGAAAGGGTGATAGAAACAGAATCATCAACTTGTTTTGTCCCTCTGAAGAATATCAAACAGTAGAAGATTGCAGTGAGTAAATTACACTACTAGAGAATTAAAGATCAAAGACAGAGTTTTTGTAACTACATTTAACAGCCTTTTTTTAACATGGATAGAGGGTGTAATCTTGCCTTCTGTATACCTTCATGGTCTTGAGTCACATTGTATGTGCAGATATTGTGGGTATTATCTATACCTTTTTCATCTAGTTAGCTGTCAGGTGGGACAATGAATATGTGAATAAAGAAAACAGCTCATCTGCTTACCCATATGCTTGCAGAAATCAGTCTCATCTCTTCTTCCCAAAGAACCATATGTAGCATTGTTTATAAACTTAATAAAATAGACATACTTTTTGTACAACTAAAAAGGGAAAATATTTTTATCCCTTAAAGTCAATGCAACCCTTAAGGATGTTTAAATAATAAATCCTTTCTTTTTCCAAGAGACATTGAAGATGGAACTTTATTTTAGCATATAACATCAGTCAGAATCTGAGTTCTTCCGCTCCCACTGTCATATTTTTCACCCATGGGGTGCCACAAAAGGTCCATTAATGTCAGCTACTTTTGCTGCATGACACTTTTTTACTGGAATGAGGATTTTTGGCATCTGTTTCTTTGCCATCAGTCACAGTACTTGAGAATTATCCATACATGGACCTGAATGCATTAGCAGCAGATAATCAAGCAGATTCATAGGTATTCCCTCTCCCTCTTTCTTCTCCTATTTTTTTTCATATGCACACACAGACATATAAATGTTGGGGTTTTTTTTCCATTACATTTACTGAATTATATATACTATATGCTCAGAAAGCAAACTTTTTTCTTTCTTTCTTTCACTGTGATAAAAGAATGTATAACAAAATTAATTGAGAACTTTGGGGATATTTATATAAATTTATGCGTGGCACTAATAATGGATTAGCATAGTGCATTACCTGTCAAAATAATGCCAGTGTCCTTTGAATGTTATATAGAGACATCATATTTTTAATGAGAAGATGTTTTTTTGCAGTGTCACTGGATTTTACAGCCAAGTGGACGACCTGCAGAGAAGCTGGTGTGCCCAATTAACCCCTTTTAACTCTATGAAATTACTGTTCACATCCATTATGCTTTTGATAAAGAACAAATATTAACACTCACACCATGATCCAGTACAAAATTAAAACTTTAGCAGAAGTAGTGCAACAGCTGCCAGGATATAAGAAAATTGTAGGAATAAGATAGAGTTATCATATCACCCAGCACAGAATTTTTACGAACTGAAGAGGTTACGCACCACTGGACTGACTGGGCAAGTGAAGAGAAGATGTAAGGAAAATGGCTTTCATTCTGTAGCTCAGGCACAGGCTAGATTACTTGCTCTCATAAATTCAGCTATATTAAATCTAACTACTAGTTTATATTCATGCACCGTTAGGTAAGTATTGCATTGTCCCTATCAAAATCCATAACAGAAAATGCCTGCAGCACATGGCTTCTTAGTCACTCGCTTTGTGTGATGAATTAAGATGCTGATAATAGGGTATGTTAGAAAAGCATCCTAACAAATCTGTGTCTTGTTTATTCTTTCCAGCAGGGTTCCCAGTTTCTGAGGGGAATCTAACAGATATCCAACATTTATCTAACTGCAAGATGGACTTACTAAACTTCTCAAGTAAGACAATATTAGAAATATACTGCTTCCTTTGAAACCAGAGTGCACCAAAAAAATAACAAGAAAATAGAAGTTTACTGTTTTTTCCTGATTTTCAACAATTATAAACAAAAGTATATGATCTGAGAATGCGAAGCCAAAAGCTCTCTGAAGCCAGGCTATCAATTTGAGAATCCTTGGACTGAAATCTTGGGGCCTGCACACAGGAATACTGAAGAACAAGACCGAAAGGGTGACCAGCTGAAGGACATCTTGACTGTGGACAGTATGCTCAGCAGACATCCTGCTGACAGGTTAGGACAAGGACAACGACAGTTGGCACTTTCATTGTGCTGTCAGGAAATGATGCTGCAGGGAAAACTGCAGGAAATCTGAGGAAATCTGCAGGAAATCTCTTTGACACAAAAGGTATACAGATTACCACAAAATTTAAGAAAGACTTACAGGAAGCAAAGCCATTGAGGGTATGTTGCTCCACAGAAGTACCAGAACATTTTTGGTACTTGTCTTTCTGTCAATCATCTCACTAAACTAACTTGCCCTGTAGCAGTATGATCAACAGACCTGGCACAAAGGTAAACTCCAGTAGTATACGCTTAGGAGCATGAGGGACAGTGTGATTTTTTTTCCCCCTGTAAGTGCTTATTGGGTATTGTATTAAACTGACTAAAATTAACATTTTAAAAACAACAACAAAACAAAAAACCCACTGAGATGTCCTAGCATAACAGTCTACAAAAAATACTCTGTAAAGCAGAAACAGTTCAGCCATTCTACAACAAACAAAATAAGCAAGTAAAGGCCTAAAAGCAGTGAGATCAATTTGTTACAGAAAAGCTCTGCTTGAATCTAGAAAATTATTATCATCTAAGTAGAATTACATATAAATATATATATATAATTATTTGCATGCCATTTTCTGGTTATTGGAAAAAGAACTGCTAGGTTTATAGAAACTGTAGTTGCCACTGTTTGCACATTCCAGGGAACATTCCTGGTAAACCACAGCTTCTGCTCAGCTAGAATAACAACAGAGAGACAGAAGGACTTTAAGAAAGCCACATGTGGAAGTGGAATATGAACCTGGAAAATAAAGACATACTTCACTCATTTCATATAAATTTACAGAAAACAGCAATAGCAGAGAAATAAATAAAGAGATGGAAACTTGAAGGAAAAGTTAGCAGAAGTAAAAAAGGTTGCAATTTAGCTTTTAAAAAGAAAGAATAAATATGTGGCTTACTGCCTTGTTCAAAACAAGTTTCTATTGACTTTGGAAAGTAGCTTGCAAACTGCTGATTGAGGCTGGCTTATACTGAAGAATATAAATGCAGAGTCTCAGTGAAAGGGAATCCAGAGAAAAAAAAGATATTTTATCAAAAGTAGCTTATTTCACAACTGTACAGAAGATGGACAATACTTAAGGCTCAAATAGAAGTTACACTTCAAGCTTTCATATGTTAAATTTTTCAAACAGATTTGGAGCCTGACCTGAGTTTTTAGTAGCTGTAGGATAGGTGCAGACCTGAGCCTTTGAGAGCGGTGTATTTTTGAAATTTTTTATTGATAAAACCTAGTTAAATCATCTTATCTGAAGTGGCCCACTCTTCTGTCAGTAGAAACCAAACCAATATGTAAACAACATGTAAAATAAGATTTTTTTTTTCCAAGAAAAAGAATCCAACAATGGACAACTTGCAGAAGATAAATTATTTTTAGCCATAATCAATCTTTCTTTTTTATTTCCTTTATTTTACTTTTAATGTACTGGAGGAGCTGTCACTCAGATAAAATAAATGTCATGCCCTGCAGTTACTATAGAAATAAAAAAATGGGCCAAAGTCTTAGTAGTCAATGCATTTAACTAAGTAGTTAGTTCAAAGCTAAAATAAAATTTTAAAATCTGCATATGCCCTATCAGATGAACTTTACTTGATCATGTCTTTCATAACAGTGTCTTCATTAGGAAGTAAAAGCCTCAGGAATCATGTTACTTTTTTTATAAGTTTAAAGAACCTCGCCTGCAAACTAAATAGACCTTCAGCATATTACCGTCACTTGTATTAGCATGTGATAACAATACTAATTACAGTAACAAATAGAAGCTTTTCTCCAATTATATTTTAGAATCTCACAAACCTGAAACAATCCAGGTCGATCAAAGGACAATCAATGACATGAGAATCTGGACATTTTTATTCCAACTGAAATCAGCCTACCTCTGCAAACATGAACCTGTCTTCCTTAGAAATTATCAGGATGTAACCACAGCCTAACAATACTTTTTTTTCTTAGACATCCACTTTCTCTGAGTGTTGTCACTTGTCAAAAAAAGTTATTTTGACAGATCAGTGTCACCAGAGTATTTTCATCTCTCAGGTAAGCTGGTATTCAGGGAGCTTGTGATCCACAGGGTAAGCACAAAGTTACCTTGATAGTAACAAGAATAAGACTTGAGCGTTAAGAGCAATCACAGTAAAGAGACTCGCTCTCTTCCTCAGTGAACTGGACAGCAAATAGCTTGTGCAGAGTGAAGTGGGAGTCCTTTCATTGCTTCATCATCTTGCAACTGCCCCAAGAACTGCAAGGGTGATGTTTGCTCCACATTACAGTCTTGGCTTCTTTGCAGCTGCAGTTCTATTTCTTCACATAATTTGTACTTTGGCATTAGAAAAAGATTATAAATGAACTGTTGCTTTCAAAGTTTCAGACACCAAGTTTATTATTATTATTATTATTCTGTTTGGCAAAGGTGGCTTTAATTTGACTTTCACAAGTGCAAAAACGTGTCCCCTCAGAAGTTGGTCAAACTATTAATTTTATAGTAAGGACAACAGAGTACAGTAAAACCTTTTCACAAAGCCAGACAGCTTAACCTAATTAAATGGCTGTTTTGACAGGTGGTTTAAAGTGGAATGAATGCTATTGAGAATGGCTACAGAGTCACATAGGATGATTGTCTGTGTGTTTATGTGTGCAGGTGAAAATGTGACTGTGCGGGGGGTGACAATAGATCTGCGTCCATAAAGCATTTTTTTCTCCACAAGCTGCAGCTGTTCAAGATTTATAGATTTATTTCAATTAATTGTGTTAGATATATTGACTCAGGTGAATGACTACACCTGGACTATAGTAAAAGAAAGATGTTTATGAAGGTCTGTGATGTCATACATCAGGGAAAATGAGATATACGTTTTACAAGGGGAAATGAGCCTTGTAGGAAATATATAAACATTGTCATAAGGGATCTGATTTCTGGTTCTGCTCAACATCACAGAACATCTTTGCTCCAGTAAAATGGTGCGTTTGTAGTAGAAGGTAATAGCATTCAGGTCTCTAAAAGCATACTGAAAGGGCTCTGAATCCATCAGAGTTTCAGCAGTTTGGACGGTGAGTCAGATTATCAATCCTGATTGTGCATGCAGAAGATTTCTCCTCATCCACCTCCTGTCCACATGAATTCTTGGGCCCTTCCTTGTGCAAATGCTGCCTATAAAGGCAAGACTGGCATTCAGAGAGCTAGCCAGATGTAGTTGCAAAATGAATGGGGGACTTAGGGCCTAAACTACCATGTCATCTTTCTATACAGTTCTGTTTAGTGCAGGGAACATCCTTATTATTTTATCTTTACAAGTATTGTATGCCCAGCTATTTTTATACTCTATTGTCCTCCAATGGCAAGGAAGAAATTTTGTTGTACTGTCCCCTATGCATGCTTTCAAGGAATAATTATTGCCTTAAAATGATGATAGCTTAAGTTTAGTATCCGAACAAACACACTCTAACAAGGTAACCTGACAAAACTGTGGTATGATTTCAGTTGAGTTCACCTATTGTGCTAAGAAAGGTGAAACTGTTATATCACTTACCTCTGTGTCTTTGAAGATTCTGTGTGGNTTTTTTTTTTTTTGCTTTATATTGTGTTTGCAGTCCTGAGCTTATGCAGTGTTTACATTACAATATAATTTTATTTAAGCTCTGTTTTTTAATGGCTGCCTAGAAAATTACCAATGATAAGTAATTATGAAGATAAGCAGGTTGCTTTACGTTCTACTCTGATTCTCACTCTGCTGATATTTTCAGACTTCCATGTCTCATTCTGTGTTAGCTGTGGCATCTATCATGTCACTGAAACAGAAGAAATACTTAATCATCTAAACATTTTTCTGGTTGGTCTGTTGGTTATTTCTGTTTTCTTGTGGGAATGTCAAGGATGAGTACTGCAATGTGGCCTGATGGATTTGAAGCAAGGAGAGAATCTGCAGACCAGACCCTCTCTGGATTTGCAAATATCGCCTGGGTGACCTTGGGTCCACCTTCAGTGTTCTTTCTTCACATTTCATTAGTTTCTTTCATCCTTTCTTCATATTTAGAAAGAATTCTCTATAAAAATTCACAAAGTTTCTTCAATATACTCCCACTTATAGCACAATTGAAACTACTTTGCACAATGATGCCTACAAGAAACTTTAAAACTCATGCTACCAGTGAAAACCACCCACTGTGTTAATCAATAGTGTCACCATTTCTTCATGCTTAGTTCTGCTCTGAGGTGTGTTTAACACAATAGTGTGCTAATGAGCAGATCTCTGAAGATCAGACGGGACAGGGAGACCAATGAATTATATAAATATTTGCCTCAGTTTTGCCCATGCAAAAGTGAGACTAAGACAAGATTATTCAGACAAACATTCTGAAGTGCATTGAAAAAGGTTTAAGTATCCTAGGGATAATTTTTCATCTGATCAATAGTAAAAATCCCATTTTCAGTCATGATTTTATGTACACAGACCCCACTTATGTGATATTTAATAACCTAGACTCGTTTTGCTGAATGGTTTCAAAAAAAGGAAACCTAAAGTAATATGAAGTTTATCAGGACATTTTGCTTCTAGTAAAAGATATGATAGGGAGCAGTACTAGTTTATCTAAAGAATTTCACAATGTTTCAGAGACTTTGCAAATCACATCAAACCAGCATGGGAAGCCAGGTTCCTCAGCCTCTGGATCCTAGGTCTTTATCAGTTCTGTCAGATATTGGGAGAATTGCAACAGTGAATATGGCTTGTGAACTTTTAGAAAACATCTGAGAACTATTTTGTCATTTGTGACAAATATGTTATGTTAAATGTCTTTTAAGTTATCATCATATGGGTAATTAAAATGGAATACAGTCCAAGAAAACTAGAGAAACTGTAGAGGTCAAGCAGAGTAAAACAATATTTTGTACAAGTTATCAAAGCAAGCAGGGAAACCCCCCCAAACCCTAGACTCATTAAGCAAAGCATAGTAAAATCTCATGTGGTAGAGGAAGAGGATTCTGTATTTTAGACATTTCTGATTTACATGTTCATTTAAAGCTACCTCCTTTGTACAACTATATCTGAATATTTTGCTCTTGTTATGATTACTAATCCTTTTGTTCCACTTCACATGGCCATTTGGCTTCATTCCAAAACATTTCAGCATTTTTTCTCTGTGAGTTTGTGTCTGTGAAGATAAAAATAATTTATATAAAAAGAGACAAAGTTTCTATGTTCTTTTCATGGTAATTGGCAGCAACCATTTTTCACTCAGTGTTATGACACCTCTAATAATAATGTCAGAAGAAAATCCAAGTAGGACAATGGATTTAAGGATTTAAGTTTCACTGTACCCTTCATTGATCAAATAGATGAACACAAACCAACAGGTTAAAAAAAAACCAGATACTTACCTTTATTATACCTGAATCCAGGAAACTATGTTGTCCACTTCAGTGACTGGAGAAAACCTCCATTTTTGTCCAAACTTGGCTGATGCTCCTGGGCAACTAGTTGTCACAAAAGAATTTTTGCCAGAACAGTCCATCTGTTTGCTATGCAGCACATTCATGCGGTCTTAGGAATAGCAAGTGATAAGGGGAAAGCAAAAGTTAAGACAGGGAGAGTGGATAAAAAGGGGGAGAGGGCAGAGTCAAGGTTTTGAGTTCTTTCCAGTGGGGGTACAAATCAAGGGACCGACTGTTTTACTGCCAGTGTTTGGGGAGTTGACTGAATTAATCCCAAAGTATGAGAAAGCTACCAAGGAGTACCGAAGACTTTCAGTTCCTTTAAGTTTCAAACAATAACAGGGAAATTTCAGGACAATATAGACTTGGAAACTAATGCATTTAGCGACAAATGAATTCAGAAAAAATGTTTCTCTTTAAAGATATAAGCTCTCTTCTGTTTTCTATGGCTTCAGGTTCCACTGGGAAAGAAAACAGGAAGGTTTTTACTGCAGAGGGAAAGGCTGGAATCCATTGGAATCTTGGCATAAAAGTAAGGAAAAACAAATTTAAAGTGGAGCAAGGCCAAGGCCAGAACTGCAGGTAAGAGATCTAGAGAAGGACATTCAAGAAGACAATACAAATACTTGAACTTGGATTGTGTGCAACTCACCTAGGAACTGGGCTGTAATCAAATAGAAATGTCATCATTTGTGTGCAATTAACTCTAAAGGCCAGAGGCACTAAATTTTGAAAGCAATTCACTGGATGTCTCCCTTCAACAGTTTCAAGCATGTCCTTTCACAGCAAATCTAAAAGAGTTCTTAAATGTTTGCCTCCATAGCACATTTTCTTCAAGGGAAATGAACAGTCATCTTACACATGGTACTTAACGTGATTCTTTCTGATTTTTTATTTTACTATTGTGAAGCAGCTATAACTGCTTTATGGTTAAGAATGGTCACATGTTTGGTTTCCTGAAAGCCATTTTTCAGTCGATCCATTTTGCAATCTCATCCAAAATCAACCTTTCTGATATTTAGCATGCCCCATCACAACTTCTCAGAATACTAAAAGAAAAATCCAGAAGGGGTTTTAATTGATTGCTTTTCATATAATGCACCTATTTTTTACTATATTTAAAAACAGATTAGCCCTAACTTTCCTTCCTTGTTTAACTCCACAAATTAGTTTCCTTTTATCCTAGATTTGTGTTGTAGGCATTGAACAATGTCTTTGGACACAATAATGTAGAATTTACAAAGATACAAAGAAATGTCTTTTTATATATACAGTGCAAGAGTTGAAAGAAAAAAAATCACCACATATGTAATTGACCTGATTTTCTTTTACACATTTCTGGCAGCATAAAAAAAAATCTTAGAGTGGGCATAAATTTTATTTAAATAAAATTTAGGGTTCTTTTCTGCTGCCAGAATATGTAAAGGGGCCTTTATGTA
This sequence comes from Sakesphorus luctuosus, assembly GCA_013396695.1. Taxonomy (NCBI): domain Eukaryota; kingdom Metazoa; phylum Chordata; class Aves; order Passeriformes; family Thamnophilidae; genus Sakesphorus; species Sakesphorus luctuosus. The sequence goes on along the minus strand of VWZD01007568.1, from coordinate 97,987 downwards.
AATAAGAATCAGGGCCAATGTATTTCAGGATTATGTTTCTTTGGAAATCTTTTCTATACGTACAGTCGTCATATTTTGACTTCTGGGACTACTCACAGATTAAGTGTATGAGATTCTTACTCTGAATCAACAGTAAATGAAATCATCCATATACAGCCAACAATTTATTCCCATTACAGTGTAAAAGCAATAGTGAAAAATTGGGCAAGTAGATCTGAAATTTTCAAGACAGTAGGAAAAGGAGAATATTAATTTTAACAAATATAATAATTAGCAATTCTGAGTTCCTTAACACGTTAGGCACTAAAGATGCTTCTGCCATTTTCCAGACTATAATATCATATTAATGTCTTCCAGCAACGCTTTCATGATGACAAGTGGGAAAAAAAGATCAAGAAAGAATTCAGTTTCCCCAAACTCATAACTCTTCCTAGAAATAATAGAAACTTCATAATAGCTCTGAAAAAAAAATATTATTTTCACGCAGCATTGAAGGATCCATGGTGAGCAACTACAATGACTAAAATTTATGAAGTAACTTTTCCTTATACCTCATAAGTCAAATTGTGAGGTAGCCACATTAAGTTCTGATTGCCTTTCTCCTGGCATAAGATACAAGGATTCTGGTGTATCTTTCAGATGAAATTCATTATTCATGAATTCTAGTATATTTGATTTTAATGACATCTGAAAGTATCAATAATTATTTTCTTTGTGGGCTTAATAATGTGTATATTGTTTTTTATTAATGCTGACCTTTAAGGCGTGCAATTAATTACATTTTTATAAGTGGGTTTTTTTCCCCAGGTACATCTCAGTAATAGAATGAGTGAGTATATTTTTCATGTAATAGCCACACTAAACTACCTCATCAGATTTTTCATTTCACAATTGTGAAATGAATCATATCTAAAAGACTGGTGTAAGAACATACTAACTTTTTGAAAGGAATAATTTTGTGATTTATTTGGAATAATTATGATAAAAGACAAATGTGCTTAAAAAAAAAAAAGAAAAGAGAAAAAAGAAAAAAAAAGAAAAAAGAAGGAAGAAATGTAGTTTAAAACGATACCTGACAGAGTTAGGGACTTAATATACAAAAGAGCTTGTGTAAGTAGGTACTTGGTAGCACATAATGAAACTGGGAATATTTCATTTCTAAAGCCACACTTCTGAATCTCAGCCATGGTTTTCAGTGTGAGGGTTGCCAGCAGTGGCTGCAGGAAGGTAATTCAAGTGACTTATCTGAAATTAATTGTGTAGTCTCTTCAGGGAGCGAATTCACAAAGTCCCTGGATACCTGTATTCCAATAACAGGTTTATCTACCTGCAACCTACTCAGTCAGGCATCCAAGTGTTTAACAGCTGCAACAGGATCCCAAATGCAGGGTAAAGGACCTTGGTTTCCCGTGTGGTGCATGGGGAGAGACAATTGTCACCAAATCACAGTGAGACTTGTCCTCCACATTCACCCTCTCCCCTCACACTGCAAAGTGGGAAAATTCTGGGAAAGCCAATAAAAACTGCTATACCTTTAGCTCTAAAGTTTGGGTTAGAGAGAGTTACAGCTGAGAACAACAGAAGAGTCTAGAGTTCCAGTTGAATCAGAACTGGAATGTGAATGTCAAAGGATTGGGTTGACTACAAAGGGTTAGGTCCTTTGGAAGCCCTGTTTGTGCTCTGCCACCCCTCCAGTTGGAGCTATTTGCTTTTTGTCTCTCAATTCAAGCCCTAGTCCTAATTCTAAAACTAAACTTAATTGGAGGCTGAGCCAACATTTTCACAGGCAAAAGCATTAGAGTGTGATTAGGAGGGCCAATGAGACCCATGGATAGAATGGGACTGAGAAGATGTTTGTCAAAGTGAGGGCATCTGTGTATACACTGTTGTCTGTTTGGAGGCATTTAAGCCATTGTAGAAAAGTCTCGATTCATGTGTGGAATGAGTATAAGCTGTGTGCCAATTCTGTAGCCTCTCAGCAGGCCTTATTAGGGGAGGCTTACCAACATATTCATATCATATGGCTTCTGGACTGATAATGGCTTATGGCAGCTGGCTTAATGCTCATAGAGTTGACATATGATGGCTTTCTCTAATCCTTCTATACATATCTTCCACAATACCTCATAAAGCAGAGGTCAGCTCCAACATTTCATAAAAACTTGAAGAATGATCTCACTTTATTGCACAATTAACGTGATGTAGCTTTTGTAATGGAGAATTTTACCTAGGGCAGGTCTGCTATAATGGAAATGGTTTTCATGCTGATTGATCTTCTTCAGAACCCTGATGGACGTGAAGAATAAAATGGAAGACTGTAATAAGCTGAAGATATACAGAACACAGAAATTTGCAGAATATCCTTCAGATAACTGTAAAGCAGTGAAGGGTACTTTCTACCATTCAGGGCAATATAATTGCTGGCACAAAAAAAAAAAATGTCTTTGGTGGCTAAATCTTGGCCTACTCTCAGATCTCTCCTGGAGGTAACTTCTTGGCTGAAAATTTATCTGATTTTGTGCTTCCCACAGTTTTGTATCTCCTATGGATGAAGTAAAAGTACAGACAGTTTAACCAAATGGGCCAGCCTTAAACTATGCTTACTTGCTTATTTGTACAAGTTAAGACAATATTAACATCAGGTAGACGTGCAGAGAAGATAGTTTTGTAATGCACAGTTGCAAAGCTCATTATGTCAACTCATACTTAGTCTTTCTTGCTACTGCAAACTTATCTGTCCTGATACATTTTCTCTATATTGTATATATGTGTATACACACATACAGCGTCACCAAAGTTATTCTTCTAATTTTTTTCCTGAAATCTTAAGTCTATGAACTATTTAGGTGCAGAAGAATAGAAGACATTTCAAAGTGGAATTGTGCTTATCTGTTTAATTACTATGTTTTTTACTCATAATAGCACATAACAAAGAATCACTAAACATTGTATTAATACTAATTCCTTTTGATTTCTCAGGTCTCAGTTTGGGATGTAACTATACTTGCCTGAAAATAAACAAGATTATATAGCTTATGGAGAATGCGTGAAGTTACAGGTCAAATAAACATATGTACCTATAAAATGATGGCCAATACTGAAATTCAGGATTCACTTTTAAAAGAAGGATAGTTTCTTGGGTGTGTTTTGTTTGTTTTGATTTTGTTATTACTCAGCCTACACCTAATCTACTCTAGGTTACTTTTCCAGACAACAGACTGAATTGTCACATTGTTATTTTCCCCGTACAGAGAGGTCTAGCTGAAATTTTTAGTTCCATTCCAGTCACAGAATTTACTTCCTTACATTCTTCCATTTTTTTATTTCTTCTCTCCAAAACTTATTAGTTGACAAATAAATGATCTCTGACCTACAGTATCTCTGGATCATACAACATTGTAAATTTGGAGTTTGCACATTATTTTCATGTGCAAACAAGAGACCAAAGTTGTTACATGTAGACTTCTTTAAGTGAATATGTGTATAGTACTTGTAGCCCACTGAAGTAAGTGAAAAAATTATTTTCATCAAGCTAACTTTCAGTACCTTCAGGATATTAAGGGTTGGGATACACTGGTCTTTCCAATGCCCTGTGGATTTTTGTTTACATATGATAATTTTTTTAATATGTCAGTTGAAGATATTATATGTCTTCTTTTTTGCTCTCTAAGACATTGCTGAACAATGTCATAATTTCTGTAAGCCGAGGTAAAAAAGAACCAAGTTCCCTGTATATGCAGCAGAAATAGATAAGATCATCTGAAAATTTCAGGAATATGCTCACCCTGAAAAAGGTTATTGATTGCATTTCTTCATAAAGTCCCTTTTCTAAATAGGCAGTGGTGTGGGTCCACCTGTACTTCTTTCTGCACAAATTTAACAGTTTTAACAAACACATAATTAATGCATGGCTAAATGCTTAAATGAAGCAATCATCATTATACATATTTCAAACTGAGGCATGCAGTGTACAACTGTCTAATCAAAGGTGAAGCTCAGTGTCAGACCTGGGAGCAAGTGCGCTGGATGTAAGCCCTTTGCCCCAACTACAGAAAATACTTCTGCAATAATTTGTATTCAATCCATTCTGCATCGACATTGAAGGAAATGAAGACAAAAGTAATTTTACTGAAAATAGGCCAAAAGGTTATTGTACATCTATTTCAGGAGATGAAATTTTGTCATATCTGTCCAAAACAGGGCCAAGAGACCATGAAGCCTCCCAGTGTTGTACTTGAATTGATAAAAGAAGGAATGCAATTAACTTGTCAGAGATTAGAGAAACTGAAGGTTATTTCCCCTTGCTGATACAGAGACAAACAAAAAGAGAGAATGCTCTTTTCACCTCTTTAGTTCTTAAGTAAATACGCCATTCTGAGAAGCAAATTATATCCACTTTGTATTGAAAATGTAACCACTAGAGGGTATCTGTTCAAAGTCACCACACACAATTTCCCAGGATTTGAGTAACGCTAAATGATACAGGCAAATCTTGCATGCAGATACACGGTTAGCTGAAGGAGGAAAATAATAAAGCATCGTTGCCTTGACTGGTTATCTTCTTCATATATTCTTCTACAGATTCTTGGGTGTCTTGCAAAAATGAAATTGTCCCTGTTAGAAGAAAAATAAATTATTTCACTAAAAAAGGGCATTGTAATATATTGATTCTATTCTGCTCTATTATTTAGCATCGCAGTGAAGGATTGATACAATTTGCTACATTTGTAAGCTAACCCTTTGTACATCCATAGCTATAACCAGTCCAGGAATACTAATTTTGCCCTGAAGTTTTAGTCACTTGTGGCCCGAGTTCTTACCAAGGTCAAATAAATGCACACTAGAATTCCTTTATGTAATGTTTTCTCCTTCTTGTATACACTTTGATTATGATTTTGAGACCTTGTTTGGATTCATGTGCAGCAAGCTAGGGAGAATTTGTCAATGATGGGGAAAATGTTACTTTTATGGTGATTTTAAACCTATCCTCTATTTAATAAACAGAATATGGGCACAATGTCTGCATTCTCTACAATTTGAACTCTGTGACTTTCCATAGAAAAATTTGAGCCTATGAGCTGCTTATCATTATACCAGTTTCCTCAGCTATAAAAAAAATAATGATAATGTTATTTAACTAGTTTAGAGGATTTAACTAGTTTACAGGATGATATTATAATGTAACGGATAATATACTTTCAGTTTCTTGAAGATACTGTCTGCAAGAGCACATATAGTCAATGATCACCTGGGTTTAGAAAGTGATATTGCATCCTATGCTCTTTTACAGAAGTGTTCAAGGGAATGATTTAGATTTCTTAATTTTCTCACAATTTTTGGTTTCTTGGCTGAAATATCATAAAATCTATTTGCAAATAAGCAAACTGGACATACAGCTTATAGTACAGGCATGAATCGAGACCTACACTCAAGCAAACAAGCATTTTTCAGTGGGCAGGTTGTAAACTGGGAACCTAACTCACCTGAGCTGCACAACAGCTTGATAAATACTGTGCCCCAATGTTATACAAGATGCTAGGATCATTATTTTTATCATCTTGAAAGTTAAAAGACTTTGAATTAAGCAGGTGAACCATGACAAATTACACTGAATTTCTGCATGCCATTATAGATACTTGGAGAATCTGCCTTGGCCAAACACAATTCTGAAGAATCTGGATCTGTAAACACAGTTTTCTTCTTGGCATGTTCCCCAGCACAGCCCTGTTTTGAACTCTGTGCTACAGAAAGGATTTGGTAGACAACATATACCAAGTCCTTTATCTGTGGGAATTTTGAGCATTTTGGTTTAACGTTTAAAGAAGAAACCAACATTCCTCATAACTACTTAGTAACATTTAAGTCAGGAAGTTGCTGCGCTTTGTTGAAGTGTGTGTAACATCCCTGCAAATCTTTGGATTCACTGAAGATGAACTCTGAATTCAAGCTCTTTCACTATCAAAACTTGGTAAGGGCTGTTTAGTTTTTTGTTGCTTTGTTTCCTAAAACCACTTGGGTTAAGGAAAAGCCCATAGAATAATATATTGACAGGCCAACACAAAGTTCATAGTGAGCAGACAATTTAGCAGCCAAGTACTTTATTTCTTTAAACCTAAAAGCAACTAGCTCTGCTTCCTAAATTATAATTAGCCACAACTGATTTTTAAAAAAGAAACATTGTGTAAATAATCATGTGAAACAAATGAATTATGCCAGGACCTGGATCTAGTCTTATCAAATTCCTTTATTTAATATAAAGTAACATCATTAGGAGCAGGTGTATCCTGAGATGTGTTTTGTCTCTTCCAGCTCTTGATGCTTCCTTTTGAGTGACTGTTATAAATAGTAATTTAAGACATACTTAGCGTTACGGAAAGGATATTTAGAAAACTGTAATAGCATTTGCTATTAGATGCATTGAAGTTGTAGCCAACTAAATAGAGCTGTTTTAGTCTTGAATTGAACATCAGCCACAACAGTATCACCGAAAATAAGGAGTATATAGTTGTGCTTAAAGTTAAGAAGAAAGATTAAAGACTCAGCCTAGAGTCAGATTTTATTTAGTATACTAATATAATGATTGAAAAAATGAATAAAACAGGGTCCAAGACTAATTTTGTGATGTTGCACATATATATAAATATAAACTTAGGAAAAAGAAAATACTCTGAATAATGTATCGAACACAGTGATTTAAAAAATGTGGTTAAGACACTGTTACCAAAAGCTTTGAGTTCCACTGAGGATCATTGCAAGCTTTGTCTCCATGAGTACTTTAAAAAGTCCAGAGAATTCACCTTGATGCCTATGAGACCTGAGCTCTTTTCAAAATATGACCATTGACCCCAAGGGCACTACTGAAGTGAATTAAGCTGAGTAAGAAATTAAGCAAGAGTTAAGTTAGAAAATCATGATACATTACTAAGATGCATGGAAAAATGCTTTAGCTGCAAGTAGTCTTGTTAAACAATGATTGGAGAATAGAAGGGGGGGAAAGGCATAATTTCTCATTCCTCATATCCCAAATTCTTAATATCTGGCTTTTGGAAATACAGATCAAGGTCTAGCAATCAGTGGCATGGCAATGAAGGACAGTTAGGTAGAATTGTATTTGCCCTTTAGAATGCTGTCACTGACTCAACAAATTTTAACTGTAGTCCCTTGCTTTCATTGTTGCCTAACTGCAATCTGTTTACTTAGTGTTTCAGATACTTTATTGCCTCTTTTCAAAACAGTTGCTGAGGTCTTTGGTGCGTTGGTTATACCCCTTTCTCTTCATTTTTCATCCTTAGTAAGAAGGCCTCAAGTCTTACATTTGTCCTTCTGTAATAAAAATAATAAAAAAAGATAATTAAGGGTTTATTATTTTATAAGAGGACACTAGCAACCTTGGTTAGACCCAAGAATATGAGAGGGGAGAGTGAGGTGAAATTGAGTGAAGGAAAATTTAGTCTGAGTATCAGGATACAATTTCTATAATCAAAATTTATGTCTGCGGAAAAATTTCCCAGGGGGTCTGATACAAATAATGCAAAACTCATTTGAGTTATTTGTGGCTAAACTAAACCAGATGACCTAATAGCTATTCACCTTACATTTGTATGACTTTATGAAGCTGCATTACATAGCCTTTCAAACTAAGTATATCAGGAATATCTTTATGCAACACTCTTTTTTTTTTCAAAATGCTTACCAATTTGATAAAAAAGAATTACCTCATCTATCAATGAAGCACAACAGCCATACAATGGTAAACAACTCTACATATTTTTTGAACAAGACTTAAAAAGCAATCACATATAGAAAAATGTGATTGTGATTCAATTTGAAATGTGGAGAAGAGACAATCATAACTACTTCTATTCATAACAGTTGTTATTTTAAAAAATGTTGCCTTATTTTGTAAAAAAGAATACACGGAGAAAAAGTATCCTTACCTTATTATTTCAAGATAGTAACAAGAGTATAATACTAAAATACTTTGTCCACTATTAATATATAAAAATAAGAGATTAAATATCTAATAATTTTTTTGTGGTTCAGTTGAACATAGATGTTCTTGGTCTTCTCATTTTCAATATTTTATGGATATGAATGTCCATTAATTAATGCAGTCTGAAAATAGTGAGAGAAGTCAGTATGTTTATATGTCAAATTCTATATTGATGTGTACAAAATCAATTAAATCTATTGAATGTGAGTTTATATCTGGCTTGGGCTTAGTATTTTTATGGGGATTTTTGTATTTTAAAAAATTTCTATGTATTGCATTTCACTATAAAATAAAATCCATTCTTTTGATATAATTGTAGTGGATTTATACAAGTGGAAACTGTTCTTAGTGTGCCTCTATGTTCAGGAAAAATTCTTTGCAAAAATGTACAGAGATTTTAAAAATATTCTTCTGTCCTAGTTTAGCAGGTGGGACCAGTTGTCACTGTGTGGGGGTGATCAAAGCTGTGTATTCTACCCCCTCTATTCATTCCCAAGGTCAACGGCCCATTTGCAGCAGCTTCCCAGGGAGTCGTTAGTACCTCCACTCCCAGCCTGAGGAGGCGTAGCTGCTAATGGGCCATCAACACTTCAAAAATACCCCATGACTCACAGAGTTAATCACCCATTGTGTGAGTCCCCACCCTGGGGGAGGGACTGGGTGCTCCCTGAGGGTACATAAGGGGTGGGTAAGAAGACCTCAGAAAACCTCTCATTGGATTCATAGGAGCAGCAGGACCTCGACAGGAGGAGACTACCACTCTTGACCAGACTACAGCCATCACCTGGGCCAACAGGTTTTTCACTTCCTTTTGCTTTGGACTTGGGGGAACCACACGGGTCTCAGCACAAGGCTAACAAACCCCTTTGGGTTTGTACCCCAGGGCATTGGGTTATACTGCTAGGTTTTGGGAGTTGAAAGCAATTTCCCTTTGTGTCAGTGTATTTACTGTGTAATTATTATTAAATTGTAGCTCTGACTTATAATCTTTCTTGTGTTGAGCTCATTTATCCTGCTTGTTTACCTCTAAACCAGCACATCTTCTATCAGACTTTAATATGAAAGTTGGAAAGTAGGACTGAGATGAAAAAGTAATGTCAATTGTTCTATCAGGAGGAGCTGTATTGCTGTATTATGAAACAGACCTAGACAACAGATCCTAACTTCCTTTGATATTTTATTGCAGCAGTAGCTTCTTTGCAGATACCTTGTAAGAGACTCCTACAGGTGTCCCAGCTCTACATACTTCCTCAATGGAAGCTGATTTCTTTAAAGGGTATTGACCAAACTGCATGTCTATCTAGTCCTAAAGCTTTGCCTATGCACTTTTTCATTGACTTATAATGTCCTCGTTTTCAGAGTGGCATTGGTCTTTTGCACACTAAAATTAGACCTCAGAATAAAAGGGTTAGCCTGTGCATTCTTTAGGGACAAGATAGTAGTATAGGTGCAATGCCAGTCTAGACCAATGGAATAATTCTTTTGTTCTATTTTGATTTCTGTCATTCTTTTATTCTTTTTATTAAGTTTCTCCTTGCTTGATCTCTAACTTCCCAATCAGGAAAAATGTCTCAAATGGCAATTATAGTTGATACTTTGTGTTTAATATCTGTTACACTGTAGCGAATCAGACTCATATTCCCATTCAAACCTTATAATTAGATCCTGTCTAATTCTGACTGCAGTTTTCTGTTGAAATTTCACCCTGTTTTTGTTCAAACTAAATTAGTTTATTGACATTCTCTGAGAATTTCATATTTCTTGAAGTGAGGGGCATTAAATGGGCTATTATTTATGATTGTAATTTTCTCTGCCCAGGATGCGATAAGTTCTGTGACCTGTAGTCCACAGGTATAAACCAGTGTTACAATGGTTTGTCCTCCTGCTAATTTATTTTTGTCTTTCTTGTGGTAAGATAAATTACTCTCACAAGTGATTAATTAATTTAATGTAAGTAAGTTTATTACACAGTTTATTCTTGGATAGAATGTGTAATACATTTTTATATCTGTTCTGTTGCATGAAGGGAGAAAGCATCACCTGCATCATTCATGTTCCTTCCTGAAAACCATCCTATTTCTTCTGGTGGTACACCTCAGTCACCTCACATCATATTCAAACCACATACTATACTGTTTTGCACTGTTAAATCTTAGATTGCCATTCAACATAATGAGAGCTGAATTCTCAGGAGCTGTATCTCATGTTCATATCATGTATAAGTAACACATTTTGAACAATAATAGTGCAGAAGGCATTATTATTAATGCTGACCTGCCAGCTATGTCAATAAGCATGCTTTAGACAGTTGTCTATGCTGCAGGCAGTACAGTTAAAAATGTTTAGATCTACATGGCCTGATCTGTAGAATTTCATTATGTATTTTATGGCAGTTCTTTTATAATTACTGCTTGGAGTGGGGTTTTTTTGCACTTGAAAATTCATTACAGTTTTGTCAAGAAAGATATGTAAGCATTTCTTTCTGCCTGTCTGAACAAGAAAATCATTGTGTAGTTCAACAGTATTTACTCCTAAATGATTGTAAAGCTTTTTTAAACTAGAAACATTTTATTAAGAATGTATCTTTCAAGTAGAACAGAAATCTATTTAAAAGTACCTCAGCAATTTGAATTTCTATTGTCTATTTGGACACCAGTTCAGTTAGGGACTGGTGCTATCAAGCACCAGGAAAATAGGTTGGATCCAGAACACACTGTTATAGCCAAATGTACTCATAGCCTTTTAAAATGAAAACTAAGAAGACTCTGGAGTAAATGAATATTCATTACCATATTATGTATCTATATTCTTAGGTATATAAAATGTATGCCATATCTCATTTTATGTGGAATGCTGATTCCATATCTTTGTCACTTGATGCAGGACATGTTCTGCAAGAGTTATTAAAATAGATATATATACTTAAATTAAAATCCCTTTGATATCAGATACAGATTTTAGCTTTATTAGTGTAGCCCAGTGTCTGGTAGTTCTTATTACTGACCTCATGCATGGCAGTTCTGGCTTAGAAGCAGTAGAGTTGTATTCATCTGGCATAGGGCTTATGACAGTGAGTTTCACAACATTTGAAAAAATTAGTAATCCTGATTTTTAACTTGTGCAGATTATTTTTCAGACTACTAGCTATTCGATCCCATTGCCTTTCATCAGTTGTGTTTACTGGATTTAGATGTGAAGAAGTCCCAAGACACACGAGATATTTGTGTGCAGATACAGCTCACTGATCCTTCTGAAAACTGTATGCATGCATCATTTCTGCTGCTCCAAGGTGTCAAAATATTTTGTAGCAATATTTTCAGTCTGCATAATACGGTCACCTCCAAAGCAATTGCAGGATACAGAAATAATATAAAAGGAAAGGAGACACTTTAACATAATGAGGATTATAAAGTTGTATTGTTAGTGTACAGTATGATAGAGATAACATTTCTGGATATTTTGATAATAGGTAAAATTATAAAGTGATCTGTATCAAATTCATAAACTAAGAAGGCTCTATTTTTTTGCACTAGAATTTTGTAAATGCCATTCCTTTTAGAATAAACTAAGATAAAACAAATGTCTAGACTAAGAAGTTTCTTATTTGTTAGAGTCTAGTGAAGGAAGCCCATCTTTACAATCAAATCAGTTTCTCTTATCAGAAGAAGGAATCTGAAAACAAGTTAAGCAAAATGTTCAAGACATACTTCAAATAAATGACTAAGTGACAAGCAAAATTTTAAGAAAAATCACATCACTATTACTCTGTTCTAATCATGAGGCTGTTGAATGCTGTCTTCATATTACAGTTATTATACATGCTGAAGGAGATGAGGGGTCATTCTATTTAAGTTTTTTCAAATTCTTGTCACAGATTTCATATGTGGTACTAATGCATTAGCGTCACTAGTCTGAGTAATTTACACACAGCCTGGAGGTTTACCACTACAAATGGTTGGGGAACTCTAATGTGTCATTTCATAACACATCACTGGAAGTTTGGAGGGCAGCAGTGATAAGATGGACATCCAACCAGAAGGAATTCAACCCAGCTGCCAGCTTAAGAGGAAGCACAGCATGGAGTAGCCAAAACAAATTTCGTCATTAGATTATCAGTAAGGGATACTGAAAGTGGAGAAATGAAATGTGAGTACTCTTAGAATATAATGTTCTACCACACCAACACAGCAGAGTCAGGAAAAATTTAACACTGAAAAAGTACTTCCTGAAACTCCACTGGTAGTAACAGTGAATGAAGCATTAAGAGTACCTCAGCTCTCAGCAGCAGCTGTCTCTTTTTGAGCTCCTCCAGGATCAAAAGTGACACTATGCATGAAGAAAGACAGATAGCTGGAAGAATACCAGAGACTCTTGATGTGGAAGAGTCAAGAAGCAAAATCCCTGCTTGTGATTCTCCACTGCACATGTGAAGTCCACATTTTTATAAAATGCTCTATGCTGCAAATTCCTACAAGTCAGTCTTGGCGGATGGGAGATATGGGATAGGAAGTCCCATATCAGCCAGACAGAAACCTAAAATAGAAGCTTTCTTTTCTTTAACACTTTAAAATAACATTCTAGGAAGCAAGGTTAGTAGTTTGTTCAGAGGGATCCATATATTAGGTTTTGTTTGTTTATTTTTTTATTTTCTAAGAGTTCTTTTATTCCCTCTGATTTTCAGAATAATGTCTTGTACAGCTTCCTATTGTCCACATAAATGACAGAAAATATACTGCTTCCTAATTAATAATTCCGCAATTTCTTTTCTTCTTCCTGAAATAGGAATAAATAAAATTTCTTCCTGCATACATTTGTATGGCAAAATTTTTGCTTGATAAAATCATAAAGGCTCCATTCCAGTGCTCAAGATTAGATATAACATAATAATAATATTAAATATTATCTTTACTATCATAAAACTATTAGAATGAAAGTATCCTGTCATGTCAGAAATGCCACTCCCCTTATCTGAGACTCAGTCATATTTCTACAATATTTTTGGTCACATTTTATCTGTCCTGCTTTTAAAGATTCCAGTATCAATATTTGACAGTCCTCTGTTAGTGCTTAGCTACTGTGAAAGTGAGACCTCACTTCATATACGATCTGGCCTTCTTAATAGCCTAAATCTTTCTAACTGAAAATCATGTTTAATTTTGGTTTTGTCTTACTATGATAGGTATGGATGATCATTGACTACTGTCTTTTGCACAATATGTTACTATTTCAAGCATACCTCACTGTGTTTCTTTCTGGACTAAGCAAATACATGTCTGGTTTTGGTTTGTGTTTTGGTTTTGGGGTTTTTTTGTTGTTTTTTTTTGGGTTGGGTTGGGCTTTTTGTGTGTTTTTGTTGTTTTTGTGGTGCTTGGTTTTTTTTTCTTTCTTAAGAGATCATGTATTCTAAACTCTTAAACTACTCTTTGGGTTTTTTATGTTTCTGCATTTTCGCTTCAGGTGAAGAGCGCTATACTGGAAACAATATTTTAATGAGGCCTCTCTTTCTGCTACCAAAAAACCCCAACAAAAACCAACCAAATATTTTTTTCATTTAATTTTATGAAAGTATCATAGCTTTTAAATATTTTTCTTAAACTCCCATTTACTTTTTGCTAATGCCTAGCAATGTGTGTCCATTTATACATGTCATTTTTCAGATATCCTTTTTTATAAGGAAGTTTGACTGTTTCTTCTTCTATGCAATATTTTCTATTTAATTTCCTTTTACGTGTTTTAGACAAATTTATCATTTTAATGCATTTCGGATTCCATTCCCTGACTCTTACAGTGCAAATTTTAGTTGCATTTTACTCTATTAAGAAAGATATTGAATAATACAAGACTCAGAACAGTCCAGGAAAGCAACCCATTCTTTTTTATTATTATTGTTTTTTTTATTTTATCTTGTAATATTTCAGGTATAAATTTAACCATAAACATAGGAGTTGACAGTCCATATTAAGCATCTGATATGTCAAATTTCTCTTTTTTCTCCCCTTATTATTTTTATTCTGATGTGCAATTTCTAAAATGAAATAGAAATAAAAAGTGATTTTATTAGAAATAAAAAATGGAAACATTCCATCCTGAGACTGTTGCAGATCTCTATATTTCCACTTTCTTTTTTCATCTTTTAGTTTGTTTGTGTGTTTTTTAAACAAAATTTCATGACACAAAGATGTTTATGTCAATAACGGTCATTTTGGTCACAAAAAATGTCTTGTAAGAGGAATACTTATCACAGATTGCAACCAAATCTAGTTGTTCCATTGAAAAGCATAATTTTAGCAGAGCTTTAAAGTTTCTCTTTTGTCTCCTGCTTTGCCTTTTTACACCGGCTGCTTTTATTTCCTACTTAAATATAACTTAATATATCCTTTGCACACAAAATTTATAGAGATGTTTTATAGCATTAGAAGCACTAAAATCTGCATATATTTTGATTGAAAAACAATGACATGTATTTATTGTTAATCTATGTTATATAAAGATCTCTTTTAAAATAAGGTGTTATAATTGAACTGTCAGGAAGGAAAAGGATCTTATCAGGAGCTTGTAGCCTGTACACTTGTGTCCAAGTGTTTGTTTTTGAATTGAGTATTAAAAATGTAATATACAAAGTTATCTCAAAATTATCTACCTGTTATGAGATTTTAAATAATTATTTTTTTTAAAATTGTCTGTAGAGCTTCTCATACACTAGGGCTGGGAGCCTAAATCATTTATTTGTTTAGATTTTGATGACTTAAAGAAGCTTCCCATTTGCAAGAGCCTGGGGATTTTCTTAAACCATTCATAGACAAAATTTCCTGAACCACTCGTCTATTTTTCTAACTCATATAGAAAAAATAAAATTGAACCCAAAAAGAATATCTGCATTTTAAAGTGTGTTAATTATGATTCAGGACCCCTAAGGCAGACTGCCTCAACTCTCCCCTTACAGTTGCTGTTGTGGTAGTGGTGTCAGCAGATGATGCCTCCTTGGGTGGCTCTGGGTCAGTAAGGCTCTCCAAAGGTGATCTTGGAGGCATAATTCATTCTTATCCATGATTATAGACTCGAGGGAAATGTTATTTGAAGAGCAAATATTCCCGATGAAATTCAGCAAATTCAAATCAGTCTATTGATGGCGAGGTTCAAGATGAAAATTCTGTCTCTTTTTCTAGAGTTCACATACTCGGCAGCGTGGAAGGGCTATATGGGCTACCTGCGGTCTGGCTGCACCTGCAAAGCTGTATACCTTTATGACAAGGATAATTTTAGTGGGCATCCAGCAGCGTGTCTCCCTTGCAAAAAAAGTTCTTATGGTCAGTGTCTGCAGCCACTGAGTATAGTGCTCACAATAATTGCAATGTAACCAGTGAGTTTCTGGGAGCTATAACTCGCATGGGACACCAATTCTCTGGTCACACCTACCACAATTGCTTATTTTCTGCTGGGCAGACAATTTGGATAATGTCCTGAAAAGCTAATGCCGTGAGTGGCTTTCACCTGACAGTCTGATCAAAACTGGGTGACAGGATCAGAAGCAACGGTGACTGTATCATACTTTGAACTAGGATAGTTGCTCTTGGGTTACTCAGGAAAGGAGCACTTATGTGGTGTGACAGCCTCAAAGTGGCAACTAAGCAAGCAGCTTTCCCTGAAGGGAATCACAGTTACTCCTACACCTTGTGCTCCTACTTCCCCAGAGACACAAGTAGGACAGCAGAGAGTCAATAAACACAACAAATTTAGTCTTCAAAGCATGCCTTTAAATGAGGGAAAACAACAACCTAGTGAAATGAAATAAATCTTAAGGAACTTTCATGATTTGGGGCAGATGGATAGGAAGGATTAATTACACTAAAGAATAGACTAATTGACCATCCTACTAATCCACAAGCAACAAATCTCATTTTAGGATTTGGAAAAAGTCCAAATTAAACAACACTTTATAGCATTATTAATGCTTTAGTGGGCATCTGATTTTACTTAATTTGTTTATTGTAAAAAGAATTTTCTGTAATGTCAGGCAAGGTGACAGAACAACTAGTAACTCTTGTTGGTAATGTGACAAAATTTTGCTGATATTTTATGGAAGGAAATAACATACTTTGTGTTGTTTCTGAGGGAAGTAACTAAACTTTGATTATAATGTTTGCTATTAGTTATTTTGGCAGAGAAAAATATTGCCAACATGAAGGACTGAAAATACAAGGTTTATCTCTCAGAAGGTCATGAGACAAACTTAATATCTCCACACTTGCAGCTCATGGTAGNTTTCTTTTTTTTTTTTGAACACTCAGAAATCCTAATTATGAAATTTTATTTCTTTCCCAGAGAACATAAAAAAATGTGAAATGCATTATGCTGCAGTATCCAAGTTAGAGAATCTTTATGAAAAACATCAGACTCAAGTCAAGCTCAAAACAACAGGCAACACTACAACAATCTCCAGACTGGGAATTTGTACATATCACTTCCATTGCATAGAAGGCATTTTCAGGATTGTTAATTGTGCCACAACCAGGCTACCATGAAGAACTGTCATGATTCATTTTTTTATTTTCCTGACTTCCATTTCTCAGTCACCTAAAACCAGCAAAAAGTTGTGAAAAACAATAACTTTATCAGAAATCTATTCACGTAAGTAAAACTAGTGAAGAAATTGTCTAAAATTAGCATTATGAATATTATTTCTGTGAAAATAATTTCATAGAACTCATACAGACACAAGAAATTATATTATCCTCATAGATCTCATGTACCTCTATTTGTCCATATAAAAATTCAGCAATTATCTTTACTTTTAGAAATAAAATTAACCTGCTCTTCCATCAATTCAGCTCACAGTTCCTTATTAAATCAGATTTGCTTTGTCTAAACATACCAAGTGTGTGAGCTGACCTCATTTAGGTAGAAGCCAGAGTGTTGCTGTCATTCACAAGTTTTCCCCTTGCCAGTGGTGTTCTGCCTCAGTCTCACAGCAGGTTCAGCCCCTAGAGCAGCCCAGCAGAATGGTATTACTCGTACTCTATAAGTGTTACCCTTATCATAAGATACTCAGAATATGGGTCATATCTTTGGAATGTACAGGTAGTAAAAACTTATTCTGAAAAAAGAGAAAAGAAATTTTATGTCTAGCCAACACTTTGCGTAATAAAAAGTTCTTCATATAGAAAGCTGTATGACAAACACCACAGAGCAAACAGCTGTAGATAAATCAATTTTCCTTTGCAAACAGAAAATATTAAATTTAATAATAATTCTAATTATTAACATACTTTTTGTTTTGTCTGCAACTCTTTCTTCTTTTCTAGATCCAGATTAATATTAGAAGCAGTGAAAAAGTTACTATCAATAATCCCTGTTTCTACACTGGGTGTTACATTTATGTTTTTGATGCAACATTTTTTAACACACCTGATGTAGTGGGTTGACTCTGGTAGGACACCAGATGCTCACCAAGCACTGCTATGTGTGCATTGACTCTTGTCAGCTAAACATGGGAGAGAAAATGTCATCAAAGGCTTCTGGGTTGAGATAGGTACAGAGAGAGATCACTCTCCAATTACCATCACAGGTAAAACAGACTCCACTTTGGGATATTAGTTGGATTTTCTATTATCTGTCTCCGAATAGGATAATGAGAAATAAACCCAAACCTGAACATTACTTCTCCCTCCTTCCTGGGCTTAACTCTTCTCCTGATTCCCTAACTTCTTGCCCTGAAGTGGTGCAAGGGAATGGGGAAATGGGGCTTCCAGTCAGTTCATCACGTAATTATTTCTGCCACTCCTTCCTCCTCAAGGAGAGGACTTCTTACACTCTTCCCCCACTCCAGCATGAGGTCCATCCCACAAGAGGTGGTCCTCCATGAAATTCTCAATGTGAGCCCTTCCCATGGGCTGCAGTTCTTCCTACACTGCTCAGCATGGGTTCCTTCCACAGGGTCCTTCAGGCACAGGCTGCTTCATTGTAGGTATCACATGGCCAAGTCCTGCCAGTAAACATGCTCCAGCATGAACTCCTTTATTCCCAGGACTATAGGTCCTGCCAGGAGCCTGCTCCAGCACACGGATGCCACAGGGTCACAGACTTCTTTGGGTCCCTCCATGTCTCCAGTGTGGTGTTTTCCATGGACTGTAAGAGGGCCTCTGCTCCAGCATGGACCTCCACAGGCTACAGGGACACAGATGCCTCTCAATGGTCTTCACCACGGGCTGCAGCAGAACTGCTGCTCTGGCACCTGGAGGTATGTCTTCCCTCTCCTTCTTCTCTGATGTTGGTATCTGCAGAATTGTTTCTGTCACACATGTATGCACGCAAACCCCAGATTTATTCCAGAATCCCAGCATCTTTTTTTTTATAGATCCCCTTCCCCCCCTCCTTCCTCCCACCACCAAAAAGCACATGAATTCTGAAGCTTGTATTTCATTGAAAAGCAAATGGAAAGAGACTAAATCAGTTGACAATTTATTCTTTACATTAAGTCACTTAGTTGATAATGTTAGTCTGAGATTTATAAAGTTCTTTTGTTCAGCATCTCTACAAGGAAGGATGAAGAAACAGGAAGACTAAAGGGTTCATATTGAATTCAAGAGAGTTCATAAAATAATTCCACTTTTCTTTGAACTGATCAACTTCACATCCTAATCCTCTACCAAATCCTTCAGTCTCCATTGCTTTACAGTGTAGATGTTTTCTATTTGCTGATAAATTTCCTTTAAGAGGCCTGAACTGGCAACACAGTTACTCTTGCCAAGGTTGTGTGTGCGTTAAGAAAACTTTATGCTTTGCATCTTCACAGTTATTTTTTCCTGTGAATTGCTTTTCCATGTGAAGTCAAGAAATCTTAGTGCTGAAAGATACTGGGGTAAACCCCACTGCATCACTTGCATTTTTATTTAACCCTGTTAAATATTATACAAGCTAAATCAGCACTTGCACTTTTCCCCTCTTGATTTCTCTCTGACAAAAGTATTGTGATGACTCTTGAGCTCCTTTAAAGCAAAATAAAAGTAATGATTTTTAAAAAATCTTCTGAAAACAACAGAAACTATGAGTTTCCATGAAAACTGTTGAAATGAAACATTCTTTCAACCTGGGGTCAGTGCATACAGTACAATTCCATGCAAACCTCACTCCAAAAGAGCCTATTTCCATGGTCTGATCTAACCAAGTATGTATCTGCCAGGAAAACTCATCATTAGTAAGCTGAGATCTATGCCAAATATAGAGAAGCATACATTACATATCTAAAGCAATCCCTGTAAAACAAGAACAAAGTCACAAAACTCTTGCTAATACTACATACCCACTATAACAGGCAATTTCCTTTTAAGATTCATGCATGGTTTTAATTTTGGTGTTGATTTGCAGTGGGGTAGAAAGAAGTTTGACAATCTTCTTTCTCACATTAATTACATACATGTTCTTGCTAATGGGATTTTAGTTGTCTGTGCCAGCTTGTACAGTACAGCAATTTAACATTCCTTGTTAAAAATATGCGTGTATCTGTGTGTTCCAGTTTCTGTGTTACAAATTTAGTACATGCATAGCTCAAATTCTGAAAAAGGCAGGTGAAAAAATGCATCATTAAGTCTTTTAATTACTTACTCCTTTTTGTATGTTGAGGCTAACCTTTTATCAAACCTCTGACCCCAAATTTTCAGACTCAGATTGTCTTTTGGTTTAGATCTACAGTCTTCACTTACATGTCTTAGACAGACATTTGAAAAATGTTACTGTTAACTCTAAAAATGCTTTTGTCATCATCTGCACTTGTTCATATCCCTAATTACTCCATGGACTAAATGTGTGGGCAGGGCGAGTAGCCAAGAGCCAGAACCTGCCAAATAAATAGTCTGGGGTTTTAGTCCTCCCCACCTGAAGCACAGATTCAAAACTGGGGATTGAATTCTATTCTGCCAATTTATCCTCCATGATACCATAATTCCTGCATAATCATTATTTTATATAATCTTTTCGCCCTTTAATAAATTTTCATACTTCATAATGTACTTCTCAGTCTACCTTCTGCTCAGTAGGCAGTAATTTCTACCCATTAGCTTCCTGCAACTTTTTGTGTTTGTTCCCAAGGCCTACAGTTTACTTTTTTGGAGTTTCAATAGCAAATAGTAGTCATTCTTTCTGAATGTCTCTGATAAACAGCAATGAAATATAAAATCTACACTTAATTGTAGCTTTTCTTGACTTATAATTGAACATTTTTATTCTCCTTAACTTGTGTCTTAATGTAATCACCCTTCTTCTGCTCTGCCCCCCCCCATAAGAAATTATGAATAATTATGAATAAATGAGATGAGGAAGAGTAATTCCAAGTCAAATATTAATCAGAAGTAATCCAGGAAAGGAGATGAATGTCAAAGATAAAATTTCATATACTCTTTAAATTTCCTAGTTCAAATGAGAAAGAAATTTTTTGAGAATATTTGCTTTCACACAGGTTCCACAGTCCAAATTCTGGGCATTATCCTAAATTAGATAAGTTTCAGTTAATTCTGATCTTTAATCCTTTGTGCTGGAAAAGACATGTAAAAAAACCCCTAAAGCTGTCAAGGTATGTTACAACTTTCAAATTGGTTTCAAAACTATCTAGAAGTCTAAAAGGAGTTTTACTTGTCTCTGAAGTTTTGCTTTAAAAAGAAAAAAACGACAAACACAAACTCCCCCAAATGCTAATGCATCTATATCTCTACCCATATACTATTGAATGTATTTCAACTTCAGTTTTCTGAGAAAAACAAAAAAACTCCTACTAAACTCCCATCCCTTCACCACCAACCATGTAATGCCATAATTTTGGAAAAACACACAAATGTTTGTTGTCCTGTTTTTAATTCGAGGAAAATGATGTCTGTAGGTACAAATGTCAGCTTTTCCTTCACTTGTACGGTGGTCTAATAAAAGGTATTACCACTTTCTTGAAAATCTTTTTCTCTCTAGAAAAGAGTGGAAACCCCACCATTTCATTTTCCCTTCCATCTAATATGAGTCAAATTTGCAAGGACTAAATAATTATGTTACTGTTCCTTCCATAATAGTTTATAAAATGTCTCAAGGAAAATCACTCCCAAGTTTCTATATTCAGGAGAGATTCTGTTTGAAATTAAACAGAATGAAGGGCGTTGAAGGCATGGCAAGGGAAAATCAAAACAGTGAGGGAGACACAAAGTTCTTAGACTAACTCAAGGCTCTCCAAATAGCCATGCAGTGTGACCCACTGTGTGTCATATACACACAGCAGCATATGTAGCTTATCTTCATCATGTGCAGAGCAGTCTGTGAGCCAACTGGCTGATGAGTGTAAGATGGAAGAGGACCCTGGGGAAGGTTTGAGGATCAAAATTTCAGTTAAACAGCAATGCTTTTTGTGCTGCTGACTGCATTCCTTCCGTCTGTTGTTGTTTCTGGCTTTTAATTTTAAATATAGTTGCATTAACTTCTGATGAGATAATAGTTGGTCCATCTCCAGATAGTTATTCTGGCATGATATCTTCTGTTTCTGTTGACTCACAACTTTATTTTTTACAGGAGAATGTGAAAGATGGCAGATTACCAATTTGGTAACATATTTCAGTCCAAACTCTGATTTTTGCTCTTATTGCTACAATTACTGAAGGAAACAAGGATTTAAATTACACACGGTTATTATGGAGACTTAAAGCACTATTTGCTCTGAACTATTTATCTTTCTCATTTTGCTTGAGGCTGTGATGTGAAGAAGATAGGGGTCTTACATTAGAATAGCTAGACAGGTCCATGTATACAACTCCCATTAGAATAAGACTGACTGTGGAGCTCAGTCGTTGTGGGATTTTTTTTGTAAATACTTATACCCTTGCTCTTCTTTTGTTAATTTTAATACAATAACTATACTTCCTTTGCAAATTGTATTTATGGTTCTATTTCCATGACAATACAAGTTAAAAAATAAGGAGATTTTAGAGGGAGAGGAAGTGGAAATTAAATTTCAGTCTAAAGATATGCACTGTAAAGACTCATATTGTTATTTCTCCCACTTAAATTTGTCTATGTACAACGTGCTTCCTTTTCTATTCTCAAACTTTAGGTGTCCTAATTAGGGAATAGAAACAGAAAAAAAAATCCCCAAGGAGCAGCTCCTCTCAGTTAATTGTTACTTATTGATAAATTAGACGAATCACCCTTTAGATACATAACTCTCAACAGAATATAGTACGGGAAAGGAAAACTTGTTTGCTTAGACAAGATATTGAAATTTCAGGTAGTTCAAGTTATAAAGGAGGTGTTTGTTTGGTTTTTTTTTTTTTTTATTTAAGAAGACTGAACACCTTTCATTCATGAATAAAAAGGGAAATGACAGAGCAAATTTTCTATACTCCTTTCTTCCAGATTTTAAAAATACTTTTTCTATAAAAATGAAATAGAAATTCAGTGCCTTTAGTCATAACATCTTTTAAAACTTATATGGTATTTCCTACCTGTATATGAATAACACTAGTTGAAACTCTGGATGTGCAGGTCTAGACAGCTATTGATTTTGAATGCATGGACCTGCAACTCATTTTCTACCAAGCACCATTTAGTGACTTTAGCCTTCTTTCCTACCAATTCAGATTTTTTTCAAAGCATTCTGAAGTAAAAATATTTATACTCCAGTCTTAACTGTTCCTTAGGACACATTGTACTTACTTTACACAAATTTATTTCGTTACTCATTGTGGATTAGAAATTAGGTGGGTTTATGTTCCTAAATAGTTGTAAAATATGCTATCAACTGTTAAAGGAATTCCTTACCTGAAAACCAAACCAGACAATAATTAAACTCCTGGCAGACAAAAGACTAATCTCTCCCGTGTGTCTCTGGGGAGTCTCTGTACCTCATATGCTAACTTTTCTCCTCCTAGGGAAACGTAATGACTAGAAAACCAGTGAACAAATTAATTAAAAAGTTTCCTTCAAGAAAAAGGGTGTCATCCATTCTCAATGGCATAAATATGAGTATTTTACCACCTTCCCTAGCCAATGTCCTCTGGCATTTGATCTACCTACAAGCAGAGGAAGGGTTAATTCAGTAGGAAATGGAGCACCTCTTTCCAAAGGGTTCACTACCTGTATGTAAAATATGAATATGCAGATATTGCTCCCATTTAATTTCTAATCTAATTCTTTGCCTACTTAAGCATATGGAAAGATACTTGTCTGTTGAAAAAGGCTGCTTTGCCTTGGTCCACAGAGATACTGATATTTAAATATTTTTTTTTCCTCTCAGGCTTTTCTTACTGCTTCAAATTTTGTGACACTACAAAGTAGTTCCCAGGTCTAATTAAAATAAAGGTCTGGTATAATATAAAAGATGTTTCCATCCTTACATTTAATTGCAAAGGAACGCCAACAAGAGAAAAACAAAAATAAAACCAAAATTAAAAAAAGAACAATTATATTACAAGAGATTAATAAACAACTGCACATAAAGCTATCATCTGACAGTAGATAAAATTTAGATTTTAGTAAGTATTAAAAACTTCTCACAAGTATTACCTTGAATAAAACTTTCATGTACTTGAAAACATTTATTCACTTTCATGTGGAAAATATTTACAGAAATGTTAATTTCAGAAATACTTTTTACATAAAATAGATATTTTTTCTTTAGAGGTCATCTAGTCATGGAACAAAAACATGTCACTGGGGTGACACAATTCTCTGTTCAAAGAAAGCATTACCGTGAGCAATATTTAAATCATTCATGAACCAAACAGAAGTTGAAATTTATTTTCATAAAGTTTTGACATAATTTTATAAACAATAAAGTAACTTACTCTGATCAAAGGTAGATAATATCATCTAAGCTCCTGTAAAATTATGCCTGTGATTAGGGAAAGGAAAATACAACACTGACTATAGGAGTAAAATATAATACTAGATGACAATTTCAATTCCTGACTGCCAATCTCCCTTTCAAAGGTTACACAGAGTTAGGATCACATATAGAATAACACATTCAGGACACTTGCAAGTTCTAACATGAACCAAGGTTGATCCTGAAAATAGTTTACTTTTTATGTAATTTTTCTAGTAGAAAACTATTCAGAACTTCACAACAAAGGCAGTTAAAAATTTACCAGTTTTCAGCCTAAATATATTAATAGCCAGTATTGTTCAATTTTTCACTTTCTAACATTGGCTGCTAGAGTTCTTTCCTAGGGGACCAATAATATGCACTCTTCCCTCCATTTTACTTGGAAAAAAATACTAAGTGCCTTTAAATGTTTTTGTGGAAAGAAGTCTGTCTTGTATCTACAGTCTACTCCAAGAGAAAACATTGCAACAAACATTTATTAGCTTCCCTTGGGTGAGTAGCTCAACAGAGAGCGACATGGATGGAATGATTGTACCAAATGCACTTTTGCTGTCACATGACTGAGACTGTACACACCATAATTAGACTGAGGGATAGGAGGTTAATGCCCCCTTAGCTGTCTTGATAAATCCAGGTCTTGTCTCCACCAGGGACAAAGTAGTATAACAGTACAGTTTGTTAAACTCCTGACATTTCCTAAGGATGCTAAAATACTACTGTGATGTCCAAGCCATTTAGAATGAACAGAAATGGGGTCATCAATCAGCTTAAATTGACCATGCAACAGCCTCAAGTTAGTAATGTTGCCCATCGAAGATTGTCTTGACACAGAAATGATGTATAAACAGTCTACTGACCATCCATTTGAGACCTTCTTTGCCACAGGTCACACCCATGCACTTCTTTAAAATTTAGGAAATAGTTCTGACTATTATTTTTATTGATACTTAACAACCTGAAGAACTAAGAGAAGTTAGAAGAGAGCGATAACAATGTAAAGTTTCACAGATAATTTCCACTGTCCATAATAAGGATATAAAATAGTTGCATCACAACTACTGAGTGTTCATGGAAGACTGCATTTCATGGACCCAATTTGTCAGGACAGTACTTGGGACAAACCATGTTGTATGTAAGTATTGAGTAATGCTCACAGTCTTTATTTAAGAAAAATTGGTTCATTTTGGCATTATCTGAAGGCAGACTCAGTGGCTTCTACATGAGCTGGTTTTGCCATAGATAAGATTCTCTCACCATTCGTCAAAGTAAGACTCACTTGCACCATACAAGAATGTTATAGTTTAAGCTGGCAAAATGCCAACTGCCTGGTACCCAGTCAAAAGGTCCACTCCCAGAGAAGGAGAGTGAGGGAAAAAACCAGAAATGAGGCTTTGGACATGGTGAAGTTCTTATATTTATATAGAGAAGTGGAAAGCTTAACACCAACTATGAAATAGCACATAGTGACAGGAAACAACAACAGGCTCACCGAGGTCGCCCCAGCTAACAAGCAGAATTCTGAACCAACCAAACCTCCTCCCCAAAGGAAACCTCCCAGCAAGAGTGAAAAACAAATTAACAGGAATATGCTCACTTCCCCAGGTAAACAGCCACGCAGACCGGCAGCAGCAGGGCCTGATATCAGCAGTCAGGGAGTAGGAACCCTCCTGGTCCGAAGCATGGACCGAAAAGACAGAAACTCCTCCCCCCTGGCTTGTTATACTCCTCGACGCTTCCTAATGATGTCAGATGATACGAAATACCTCTTTGGCTGCTTAAGTCAGATGATACCTGTCCCCTCTAATCTGCGTCAAGTCCTTTGAGGCCTGCTGAAAACTGAGGCCTAAATGGGGACCTATGCTGACTAGAGCCAAAACTACTACAAATACTGATAAAATACCATTCTGATACCATTCTTGCAAGTATGTGATTGCAATCAGATATTTCTTTGTATTGTTATTAAAGTTATTTCAAATGCCTAGACAGATAATCAAAGATAAAAAAATCCGGTGCTGTTTTCCTGTATATTTTTTTTACTAATATGATCTCAAAGATGTCCCATAGTCAAGATAGGGAACATTCCTTTGAACAAAATTTTTATACAAAATTTGCATCTATTCAATCCTCATAAATCAAAAAGTTTTTTGAAGTACTTTAATATATAAAAAATATCATTTTGGACTTCTTTTCCCCTTGATTTCAAATATTGTGTGGATGATATAAAAAAATAAATGTATGTAACATAAAATTGAATATAAAATTAGAAATGTCAAAAAACATGAATGTTGTCCATCATATTAAATAAACATTCCTGTCAGTGAAATATATTAAAATAATACTCTGCTATTTCAGTGTATTTCCCTCTTATTTATGAAAAGATAACCACTTCTTCCTAGTCATCCATTTTTGAGTATTCTGACAACTAAGAAGAATGATTTTTCTTATCTTAATTTCTGTAGACAGTGCCAGTATTCATACTTTAAGAATCTGAGGTTGGCCAGAGCAGTCATATGGTCTTGTTTCAGTTCTGTGGGTGGATACATACAAGAGCATCATTACTGTCACTACTTTCTTTGTGCAGTTACTCACAGACAGGGATCTGGAAGCTGCCTTCGAGAAGCATTACAGTCAGTAAAATTCAAGTTGAGTAGAAAATGCATTTCTAGAGGGTTAGAGTATCATTTAAAAAACTCTTTTGAGTAGTGCAAACTGTATAAAAATAATGAACAGTGTAAAGCATGTGCGTGCTTGTCACTTTTAGAAGTAATGAAGCAAAGCAGGAGAATAAAAATTTAACACATCTCTTCTAATAGTAAAAGTAAGATAGGAAATGTCTCAGAAAGCAATAAATAATGACTCATACTATATACTTTTGCAAGAAACCAAATTTCCACTGATTTCAGAAATTCTATATTTCTGAAAATAATTTTTCTAGAAAAAAAAATAGAAGGACATTTTTATGTAGTCCATTATCACCATGAAAAGGGAATTACAATGTGATTTAGGTTCAGTTTTCTTCCCTTATTAATATGCAGACAAATGTCAAGAGAGAAAAAGATATCCTCTCCTGAGGAACATTAAAAGTCAATTTCTGGTATGGCAGACTGAAATCAAGTCCTTGCTTAGTCAGACTAAGCAAAAATTTCAAAAATGTTATCCCTTTCCCTACTACTGGTCGAATTGTGTATCTTTATGGGATTATGTTTTTCTGTTAACTCTACACCAAAACCCCCATAACTTTCAGAAGAGTCAGGGCATTTCCTGTAAAGAAGGCTGTCTTTGAGTAATCACCACTTTCTGATAGCAAAATATGTTGTCCCAAACCACTCGTTATTTGTTGATTTTCCTTCATAATTACTTACTTCAATAACTTTATAATGGAATTTTGGTTTTTGGATTAGTTTGTAAGTTTGTTTGTTTTCTTTTCTGTAGTATATAATAAAGTAATGCTCCACTAAAGTAGGAAAAAACCCCAAACCTCTTAAGTTTCAGGTATTATATTATAATTAAGAGACTAGATGAACCATTAGAGTTTTCTGGCATGCTAACAGCTTTTATAGTGATATAGCCTTGAGCTGATCATGACAGAGACAATATATAATAAAAAGGAGAGTCCTGAAAAGTAGTCAACTTTGATTACTTTGTTCTAATCATATTTGCTATATGGAGTATTACACTGCTCACTTATCTGGTCTGAGAGGAGGACTCCAGGAAAAGAGAAAACTGGCAAAGAGCCAATATACATCTTGTATTCAAAAAAGCTATTCCCAGAATCAAGTCTCAACGCAAGTGGAGATGGTCAAAAGACTGAGAGAGTGTGAATCAAATTTATGATTTAAGGAAAGGAAGTAAAGACATTTCAAAGAAATAAGAAAGTAAATAGCAATAAAATAAAATACTGTGACAAAAATTAAAAATTAGGCAAAATCAATGTAGTTTTGTGTAATTTGTATGGAAACAGCATCTATCTCAATGGTTCTGGAAACAGCTCTGCTCCAGGGAAGGTCTCACTGAATGCTATTCCTCAGTCTCTTAAGCTATCAATAAATACAGTTTTTCAAAGGAAAAGAAATAACAGATTGCCTCCTTGAAGGCCCTGAAATGAAGGAGATAAATCTCTATGCTTTTCTTCCTGTGTAGTGGTTTGTATGCTGATTGAAGCAGACATGAGGAAATTGGACCAAATGGTGGTGTTAAATCCATTAGCAAAATGACATGCCCTTGTGAAAAACAAAAAAAAAAAAGCCCAGAACTTTAGCAGTTTGCACAAGAAAAAAATGTACAACCAGGACACCTAACTCCCTTGTGAGTTATTATCCTACTAAGTATTTGTTTAAAGTTTCACCATATGTAGAGACTTAGCACATGTTACAAATTGTGTTCAGAAGTTATTCAACAAGCATAGTCCTTTGCAATTGGAATGATACCTATTTGATAAATCGAGCTGATTTAATAGAAAAGCTATATTCTTTGACAGGGATTTCTTTGTGAGTCACACTGTCTTAAATGTAGAGCATGAGATCATTTTCAGCAGACAAGATATTAAGGTTCAGAGCTTCAACAGATATTAAGCTTCAACAGAGTTCATTACTGAAAAAAATTGAGAAAGACCTGAATCTCTTAGTGTATATATTTCCAGAATTATATACATAATTCTAGAAATCTACTTCTAGAAATAAAAGATATACTTGCTGACATAGGACGAGACTCATAATTACATAGATTGCCTCACAGTGGCTTATCTTCTCCAAAGCAGAAAATGTTCAGCTCTTGAAAGTATCAGCCCTAGGGAAATGTTTGACTGACATTAGACTTGAAACTGCAACAGCAAAGTCAGAGCAATGTGGTGTGACCCACAGTCTGTAACCTTTTGTAGATAGTGAAGCCCCGTCTGCTTGCTAAGCTGTGAGCTGGTGCATGTCACTGTGCTCCTGGTCCCTTGGAGAGCAGGCTGCTTGTACTGGGAGTCACTGGCAGTGGGCTGTACAAAGGCACTGTCCTGTCTGGGCTGTAAGGGTAATGAAGTTGCTGAGGGGTTCTGTGTATAATCTCTGTCAGGCCTGAAACATGAACATTTTCAAGGAGAACTATACAATAAAGAACAAAATGCTTAGGGTCTAGACACAAGAGAGAATAAAAAGCTTTTTAGGTGGAGGCAGGGGAAATTTAAAAACTAAGAACAAAGCATAACGATGCTGTCTCTGGCATTCTTAAAAAGGGGTTGCCTTATCCTACAGGCAGAGTAAGAATACCACTTTGTGACTGGCAGAATAAGTCATGGTCACCAAAGGACTCTTGCTGTGTTTTTTCTCACTCTAACTGCATTAACTCACTCTCATTGCTTCTGCAACAGAAAGAGGTCTTGATGCTTGACCACAGTATCATCCAGTCCTGAGATCACTCTCAGTCACCACACTATCAGTTATAGAGCTCTGTGTAACCCACACCATTGCAAGGCCCAGCAGCATGGTTGTGGTTGGTGCATTGACCAGCTGGTATGGCGAGAACTGCAGCTGCCGCAGTCACTCCTGCACTGTAAGCAGCAGGGATGTGTTACTGAAGAACTCTACAGGCCTGCTGGAAACCAAACTCAGCTCTGGTCCAAAGTAAGGACAGATTTGCTGTTCTATCTGATGGACCCTGCCAATGGTAATCGTTAAAATTATGTTTGGCTGTTTTAGTTAGCATTTTTGAGGGATTTCAGCTTATTTTTAATAGCTTTCTGCTGATTTGTCCTTCGCAGTCTCATATCTTACTGACAATGGACAGCTAATTGAGTCTTTATGCATTCAGTGAAAACAGACAAATATGTAAAAGTATATCCCTAATGGGAAGGTTCTGCTAATTGATGTTATTGTAAGATACAAGAGAATCCATTGATGAGAGAGATATTATGAATGAAAGTCACAGAAAAAGACAATCCTTAAATTTAGCTGCTCTTCGAGCTACCTATTATGTAAGAAATTTTGGTTTGCAGATGTGACATGGTGATGTTGAGAGAAGCAGAGGCATTACATTTTGCAGGACTTCTCTATGACTTGATACTTGACTGAACTACACTTTTTGTCAACTAGCACTTTAAATGATCTCCTAACATGAGCTCACTTGTGCCGTCTCAGTCCTGTTATTAGCAATTTCCATTAAAAGGAAGAAGGTGATTGCTAAGGCTGAGTGAAATGTGGTGTAAAACATCCTTGTGATTATAATGTTGGTTTTGAGATTGCAGTTTACATCTTTGGCAGCAAGCCCAATGTGCTGTATAAACAAAATGTAGTATTCCTAGAAAACACAGAATGTCTGCTGTCAGAATCAGACTGTCAATGCATGAACAAAGGTCAGGTAGGCATAATTCAAAAGCAACTTGATCTATTGTACAGTAGCGCTGCACTGTCTTTCTGAATGTAAAAAATAATATAGTTGAGAAAAAGAAGGGCTTCACACAGTGAAATAGGGGTATTTATCTGCATTTACTGTTTTCTTGAAGCAGTTATGGTGTCGAAGATATTTGATTGTGCACAGGGACTGTAGAAAAGGAGATCTACACATGCCAGACTGCCCCATAGTAACTTGTTTGTGTATACACATTTAAAACATAAAATGACTGATGTAATTGTAGCTGCCAAGAGGTACTTTCTCAGAAAGTTTTACCACATCCATCAAGGACTCAACAAAACTGAATCTTCCATGTCATTCTTCCATCTCAAAAATGTCTTTTAATATCGTATAGCACTCACATGCTTACCAAAGGGAGTAAGCATATTGCTTCTCTTTGCAGAAAGAGTGTAGGATGATTTTGTTTTTCTACACATGCACAGTTAATTTTACAATAGGCATTTATTGTTGACTTGCCTGTTATGTGGATTCTGTCTTGCAGGCTTGGCATGCTTCACAGATCATCTGTACTGAGAAACTCTTGTATAGAGGAGATTAAGCTGGTGAATCATGAATTATAGTCACTCTTTGACTTTGAGGGTGATATGATTTCCAGTTTTATCCATAAATTACAGTTTGATTTGGAAGAATAAATGCAAAAATGCCTTCAAAAGGTAAAAAGATATTCTTTATATATCAAATTAGACAGTGGCTTCATTTCAGAAGAAAATAAAGACATTACAACAGAAGTATTCAAACCCCCATGGCAATACCCTGTATATAGTGCTGAACCATTATTACCAGCTGAGCAGACTTGAAACTCATTGGAAGTATTTAATGCATTCTGTTTACCATTAGCTATGAGACCAAATAGTTAAATAAATTTAAAAAAATAACAACAAAAACTTCTACTTAGGTTTTTCTTGGCTACCATAAGCCTTCCAGTCACAATCATATCAATAAAGCTTGTTGTAGTCATAGAACCATAATTGTAGACTAATAGAATGGCCTGAATTGGAAGGGAACTTAAAGACCATCTTGCTTCAATGCCACTGCCATAGTAAAGGACACCTTCCACTAGAGCCCATAACCCAAAGCTCCGTCCAAGCTGGAATATCTGCAATTTTATTTTGTAACCTGGTCCAGTGGCTCACTACTCTCACACTAATTTTTTTCCTAATATCTAATCTAAACCTACCCTCTTTCAGTTTGAAGCCATTCCCCCTTATCCTGTAAAAAGTCCCTCTACAGCTTCCTTGTACACCTCCAGCCATCTGATCATCATAATTACCTCCTCTGTACTCATTCCAACAGGTCCATGTCTGTTCTATATTGCAGGCCCCAGAGCTGGATGCAACGCTCCTGTTGGGGTCTTCATAGGAGTAGAGCAGGGGGGGAGAATCACCTCTCTCAACCTGTTGGTTGCACTTCTTTTGATGCATTTTGATGGCTTTGAAAGCACACATTGCCAGGTCACCTTGAGCTTCATATCAACCAACCTCCCCAAGTCTTTCTCCAGTTCAGGATTTAATGCAGATGATGCAGTTGGTACAGTACTTAGCCTTCACCAGGGGCATGTTTTACTGATATTCAACATACAGATAGAATGCCAAGCAGCAGCATCAGTCTGATTTTACCCCAAAACAAGCAAATCCCAGTAGAACCATAAAATTATAACATTGCAACACATATATATATACATATGCCCCACCCCCAAGATGAGGTATGAAGATGGTAATAATTTTCCTATTATCTGAAGTCTGAATATAATGTCAGCAATATTACAATAGGTTTCCAGGGTTTGGAGATAATATATCACATGAAGTTCAAAGGCATCTTTGCATTTTCAACCATGATTGCTATTAAATAGACAAATATGTACTAATTTAGACATATTGATTTTCTATATAAATACAGAAAAAAACTGTTTTAAATTAAGGCAGCTTCTGAAATTAACCTTAATTTCTACCATCTTGAGTTATTTAATCCTCTTATGCACATACTCAATAAAATTCCTTAGGTTGGCACTGAACTTTTAGAGGGAATTGAGTAGTAGATAGGTCAAGTGATAGAATATGCTAAATTGTACCGCTATAGTCTTGTTGTTGAGAAACAATGTGTTTGGCCCCCCAAAGAGAGGTCAAAGGTTCTCAGGAGAAAGAAACCTCTCTGCAAAGTGGTCCTTTTTTTTACTTCTTCATTTGATTTACTCCTCATTGATCCAGTTTATAACCCTCGCAACAAGCCTGCCACTTTCCAGTACCAGCTGGGCTTGAGAACAGTAAGATAATATGTCTTTTGCCAAAAATGGATCTTGTTTTACATTTTCTGCTTTCAAAGTTTTCTCTGAAGCCATAATATTTAGAAATCCAATTAATACTTCATTGAGAAGCATAGGATCTTCCCATAAGTGTTCCCAATGTTGTTCGAAATGCTGGTATCCTGCATCTGTTACTCCCATGTGCCCTGTTGCTTTTACTGCATTGTATGTACATGTATTTTTTTTTTTTAAAAAAAAGGCATTTAACATAGCTGCACAAATGATAAATTCAAGGGCAAGATGGCTAAGGAAATAGCAAGAAGATAAGTTTGAAAGTGAAATTACAGGCTTTGCCATCCCCAAGCTATAGGTCACAAACAGGACACAAATTGGCTGTCTTGCTTCTTAGATATTCATGCCTGTCTTTGGAAAGTTCAGTTCTGTTACTTTCTGCTCATAGCTAACAAACATTAATGACTGACTGGTTATTTCTTTATCCAGACTTTAGAAAAGTTATTTAAACTTTCAGAATATTTTCTACAATTGAGTATATTTATATGAATATATGTTCTTATGGAAAAGAATAGTTTTGTCTCCAAACTCTGTGGATGTATATTTAGGAGGTCAAATGTGTGTTATTAACATTTAATGATTTCATGGTAAATGGGATTGCATTAATGTCTCCAAAAATGGTCCAAATCTGCAGAATTAAAATGTTTTGTATTAACAGACAATTGAAATAATCTAAGCAGGTTTATATGTTCCAAGTTTGGCTTATGAAGTATTTAGTCTAACCCTCAAACCATTCTGCATTTTGTAGCTGCTGTTAATAGTAATATTACAAGTATGCCATGTTTTGGAGTCAGACTGGCCAGCCTAGTCAGGTGAAAGCCAGGGGTGAAGTCCGTACCTGCCTAATGCTACTGACAAGTGGATAGATGCTTTCAGATTCATGTTAGTTTGCAGCATAAATACGAACACGTGTGGATATCAAAGTCCTATTGCATGTGACCTTTTAATATTTTGTAACTGCCATAGCTAAAGGAATGATGTTCTAGTACAATTCTTCGGTAAAATCTAAATACTCAAGAAAAAAGTTCAAAAAAAATTTTCATATAACAAAATGAAAAGAAACAATCCCTGCAGATTCTGAAGAAAAGCTGTTACTTAATTTAACTGAAATCTATCTTTCTCCAAAATATTTTCCGAATATAGACCCTTTCCATAACAGAAAAGGTTTTCAAGCCCACATAATTTGATTCCAATTACACATTCAGGAAGATTGATATGCTTGTATATTAAGATTGTGTGTATCTGTGAACAGAAAGAATATTAATAAACATATTTGCACCAGTTATTCTAGATATTCTATTTCCTAAAATAAAACAATTCTCTTTGAACAAAAGAGAACTAATTTGAAAAACATTTCTCAACCATAAAAATGCAACAACGATATCAAGTGAACTCTTTTTCTTTGTATTTTTACATAAAATTTAGCAATTTAAATCAGGACTACATCTTTTTCGCACACTTCATTGTCTCCTTGCTCACCAATGACTAAAACCAGAGAGAACAATTTAAAAAAAATATTTAGATAAAGTCAATATAGCCTTCAACCTTAGAAAATGACAGGCAATTTTATTACCTCATAAAAATCACTGGTTCGTATGTAAATATAATTAGATGTCTGTTATTTTTACATTCATTTTGAGTAGAAAAGTGCATTGAATTCCAACAACAATGGAAAGTGTTTGATTAAATTATGAAATTGGTCAACATGAACTGCTTTTTATTACCACATGGTCACAATGGTCTCAATGCCACACCACTGTCTTCTAATCTGCAACTTGTAGATAATTAATAGTGAGTAGCAAAATGATTCACACTTATCTTTATTTTTATTTTTTCTTTCTTTCTTTTTTTTTTTTTTTAAACTTTTGGACTGTCCCTTGTCCTAGCACTATTAAAAATGATGGGTAGCAATATGTACCAAAATTTGCTGCTACTTAATTTCTGAGATTATCCTCCCTTCTCTGTTCTCCCTTAAGCAATAATAATCAATTAAAAAGAAAAAATAGCTAAATGTGGCAAATCAGAATGGATGAAGAAAAATAATCAGACATTTACCTTCACTTTGACTTCTTAAATGACAGCAAAACGAAAGCTACTCATTCTTGATTTACATGCTGGATAACTACTCCCTAAAACTTGCTAAAGTTGGTAAACTGGCAGTGATGGCTAAATGTAAAAATCTATTTACCAGACAACCTGCATTTGGCATACTAGACCCATGTATTCAGACAGAATTCCTGTGTCCTTCTCCAAACCTTTCCTTTTTGATATCACCCCCACCTGACCTTCGTGAGACTGCTTCTCTATTAGAAAACAGGTTTTGATGCAGAGAGAGATAACCTATCCTGTAGATTCCAATGCTGGGCTGAAGATGCACACTGAGCTAGCTGTAAAGCTGATGCAATGTATCACTTAGTCTGTGGGAAGCCTGGAGAGAACCTGCATACCTCTGCTGAATACTGTGTTACAGGGCTACATATGCTTTACATATACATGTCACAGATAGCAACCCTGCTGTCGTGTTGCTGTGACTTTCTGTATGCCAGGGAACCTTTAGTGCTGGCTGAATATGCATTATTTTCTCTCTTCCCACATTGGTGCATAAAACAGATTAAATCAGACCCATAGAGTACAATAGTCTCAGCTGTTACACTGACTATGCGTTTGGATTGAAGCAGCAAAGCTAGTATTATTTTTAGTAGGTGAAACTGTCTTGTGCTCGGAATGAAATAAAACCATTTGCCTAATGAAGAGAAACCATCTGACGAAGCAGAAGTGCCGCAGAGGCTTTTACAGCTGAAGTAAAGTCCATATATATAAAACTATATCCAGGCACTTGATAATGTCCCATTGAAAAGAACTCTAATGTATGTTCTGTTAATAACAAGATCTGTATTAATGCAGAAGCACTGGCCAAATAATAAATGCAGTTCTGTGTTTTTTTCAGCCATGCTGCACTAAGATGTGTTTGCATTCACTGTTCTATTTCTCAGTATGGAAGAATATCATAATTATCAAGCCCAGGAAACAGTTTTCTTTACACTTGTTATGTATAACTAACCTACTGATACTGTAAATTGTAAAATAAACAAATTAATCATATCTGGTTAGGTCTGATAAGTTAACACTCTTTTTTTTTTCTGCTTTTGAGATTTTTTGCAAAGAAATAGAAAGAAATTAAAATCAGAGTTACAGAAATGAGGCCTATTTTAGAAATTGTTGTTTACTATTGCAAATAGCCACCAATTTGAGTGCAATTTCTTATTTGTTGCAAATAAAAAAAAAGGAAGGCCATTCCAAAGAATTTTCTATGTCAAAACAATGTTCACATATCTCCAATTACAAGTGCTATGGAAAACTTTTAGATACTAATTGTACCAAATCCTGGAGTAGATTCTCTGGATCAATAGTTTTCAACCTTTTAAGCATTCCTATAGTCCATGCCCTACTTTTATGTCCTTTATTTGGAGTTGACTTTACTATGTCTGATTCCACTAAGGAGTTGCAATGCAGCAGGTCTGAAGAAACACTGCCACATTTTATTATCAGCATGTATTCTGTGTGGATCTAGCCTTTTATGTCTACAGAAGAGATAATAATTCAGCACTCTGTTGGCCATGCAAAGCATAGCGATAAGGGCTGGGGATTTTGCACTGACAACAAAGTAATTTATTTTCCTTTCATTTGACAGTGTCTGCTGTACCCATGTATGCATTTCTCTGTATGCATAACAGAACACACAGATCTCTAAGAGAATAATGAATTCTAAAGTACTGTATCATTAAAACAGCATCTCTCAGACATGATGTCTGTTTCATATGCTTCAAAGCAGAACACAGTATAAACTTCAGTATCACCTTTCATTCAGTTTAACAGAATAAATTTGTATTAATTAACCAGTGCATATATTTTCAACCCCACCTCCAAAGAAAACAAACCTACAAAAGAGAGGGGGATTACTTATTGAATTAAAATTTTTCAACCGCATTTAAAATAAGTAATCATAGAGATCAGTTCTCAAAAATGTCCTTTGTGTATTCCATGCCACAGTCTCAAAAGGAAGGATTTCAGACTTTTTTTTCCATTTGGAGCAGACAATGCCCCTTGATCTGTGTGGTCACAGAGTCACCAGAAATAATCTGAGAATGTAAAAAATCCCAGTGAAAATCTTTTGATTTTCATTTGTTATTATAACACTTGGAGGAAAAAAATCAAGCTTGTTTATATGTGGTATTGAAGTATTTGATACACAGATTGAAAGTTCTGGCTGTTTTACCGCTGCTACTACTTAGTTTCAGTTTTCATGCCTTGCTACTTATTGTCAGGCTTTCTTAAACTAACTAGAAGGGCTTTTGGAGAGTGACAGCAGGATAACAATGACAGTCTGGTTTCGCATCTTCTACAGCTATTTAAGAAGCTGAGAAAGCAATAGTAATAAAAATGTTAATCCTCCTCTAGTCATCAAATATGTAAAACCATGAAGGTTAGTAAAGCCAGCCTAGCTTTCTGAGGAAGTGCCCATGAAGAAAAAGCTCTTCTATTTGTTTTATCCTTTCCTTTAGAAATAAATCCTCAAAGAATTATCAGCTGATACTTTTCCTTGGCTGAAGACATGGAGAACTTCATTTAGGTAAGGACTGATTTAATTTATTTTCAAGAGAGAGTGGAGCATCTCTTTTCCACATTTTTCCAAAGTTTAAAATTCCTTAAATGAAATGCAAAGTTATAACTGCATAACTGAAAGTTAGTTAATAGACATAAACCCACAGAAGAAACATAACCAAAAAAGCCCAGACCTGAGAAGAATCTGAGATTTTGATTGGTTTTAAAGTTGTTTATGCCAACATAAACAAAGAATAATTCTACAGATTTCAGTGGACTTTAAGTGATATAAAATAAGCATTACATTAAAAGAGTGTCAATATTTTATTTAAAGTAATCAGCTTCTGAACTGGAGCTAAAAGTGGATGACTGCTGAAAAGATCGTTCATTCATTCAGTTTCATGTTTCAATAAATAGAAAAATATTTGGTTCCCACAAATATTTATGGCATTATTGGTCTTGAAATATTCTTGTTATTCTCTGTTCAGGAAAAGATTTAGTGGATTTTTCCCGGTGTGCCCAGCTGAGTCCCCAGGTCAATAATGATGCCACCCGCAAAGTCTTTTCACCTTTGTGGAATACAATCAACACAGCTCAGATTCTTTCCTGGACTAAATTGCGGAAAACTTGGGTATTTGCTGATTCTTGCATGCACAACAATCAATGTTGCGTATTGCAATGGAAAGGAGTCTAGTGGTGGTCACAGCTTCACAGGCATCATCTTCTTTGTGGTCCTTTTCATATGAAGAGAGAAAACCCTGGTGAGCAGTGACAACCTTTGATATGAAACTTTCCCCTCCAGCCATTCATTCCCTCAAAGACAAGTTGGTGACCTGCTCTCCCCAAGATTAATTAAGCATAGTTTACATATTTCTGCATATTAAAAAGGATGTTTCTACAACTATTAAATATGTATTCAAGTCCTTATTCCAAATAAAAACATATAAATATTTATATTTCAGATTTATGCACACATTTTTAGTTTTCATGCTTTATATTTTTTGTAAGTATAATGACATTGAGAGCTGGAGTGGGAATCTATTTATCCTTATGTTTAATCTAGTCTTTCCTACAGGTAAGCAGAAGTTATTTCTGGAACTGCTCCTTCTGGCTTATTCATCTAAAATTCTCTACTATGTTTCCTATCGTCTCAAATGGTTTTCCAGACTTTCTGGCACACCACAATGTTGTCTTAAAGCTATACTGGCAAATCCTTCTCAGATGGTTCCTTATGTTTCTAACTCTTTAAAATAAAAAATTCCTTTTCTTGTAAAAGTGTTACTGTATGCCCAGTGATATGCTATTTCAGTTTTAACACTAACATTTATTATCCAGGGTTACCACGGACTAAACCAGTAGATACTTTATGTCTACTGATGATGACTAGATAATTTCTGATAGCATATATAGTAGTTGAGGCCTAATTCTAGTTAACTTTTGTTAAAATTAGTCATAAATATATAGGGAAAACTAAAACCGTATACATAGTCCTAGTGCCATAATGCTGAACTACAGCAGAAAAGCAATTAAAATAAAATATTACACGGTAGAGTGGTGTAAATATTCTGTAATGTATTTAAAATATGTAGCCCTTGATAATCATATTTTTTTATTGGATTTGATTTTATATTCAGTTAATCAGGGTTTGTAAACAAAATGCACATTGATTGCAATGGATTGAAAAACTCATCTATGTAATAGAAACAATCTTGCGTGCCCTGATGCATGTCTTTGAAGACATATGAACCTAGGCAGATCTTGGATGGATCAGCAAATTGTCAATAGAATAACAGAAGTGATAATATAGAGCTACCAGCTTCTCAGTTGCTAGTTCAAATTTGGATAAGTTATGCCTAATGGCTAAAATTTCATTACTGCATGATCTGACCTGTTCAAAGTCCTTCATGTAATTTGTTGCTGATTGCAATCCAGGTCCCAGAGGAGCTGTGTCCAAGTCACAACACATATCACTCTAATTGACACTAAGTGTCTCTTACCTTGGCAGGCGTGGATGGAAGGTCAAAGATTAACTACAGCATGGAGACTGAATTCACTTCACGAGAAACAGTCCTGGCAAAGGATACTGTGAATGCTGCAGGGAAAGTCTTGTCTTTTGACTTTTGTGAAAGATTGGAGCACTTACGTCAACAATATGTTGATGTTCAGCACATTATTCATCTGAAAATACATTACATTTTTAGGAGACAAAATAATGTTTCCTCATAAAAGTAAGAATACCTTCTGATTTTGAATCACTGTTTTTTTCCACTTAGGTGCTTCCCCAAAATTGTTTTCTCAGTTGTTTGTTTGAAATGTTTTCTCTGTTAATCTGTGGGGATTATCACAATATACTCAGGGTGTTTTTATATTTTCACTTAAACATGTATTACACTGAAGAGATGTTATTGACTTAGGAATGTTATTGACAATTGACATATATATTGTCACATCTGTTATAAGTTCATATATTTTGCAATTTACTTAATGATTAGCCAAGCTGTTACTATTTTCTTAAAAATTAACATAAACTACATAAAACATTAAGAAATCAGAATCCAGGAATCATTAGATATTATTAAAATTGTGATATTTTGAAAAGAAAGTATAACATTATTATTATTATTATTCATTTGATTTGATTTTTTTTATCTGTGTCTTTCTAAGATACTGGGTCACTTTCCATTTTTCCCCTTTCTAGAAAGATCAGACATGAATTCATTCTTTTAAATGAATTTTTTTTTCCTTTTGTTCCTGTGCCTGAAGAATGTAGAGACCAGGATCTCTAGTGATCACCAAAAAACTTTAAAAATTTCCATCTATTGCTCCCAAAGTTAGACTAAGGATACTACAGAGGCATTTTTTAACTGTTGGCGTTTTGCAACTGGCTACTCTGTTGTCTCTGTATTACCATGGCTCACTTAAGTTCCCAGAATATTGTTACTGCCTCCTAATAAGGTGATTTAAAAAAAAAATACATCCTTGAAGAAAATTACATAAATATTTGGATGTTATAAATTTTTCATTTAAAATAATATTATAACATTTTTACAGTAGTACTAGTCAGAGAATCACACCAGTGTATGTATATTTATCTGCATGTTTATTCATTCTTTCACCCCTCAGCCCTCTCTTGTCTTCCCATTTGTGACTTTCAGATCAGAGAAGCAATATAATAGATTTTCCAGTTCTTTATCTCTTGCTTGAAAGCCTGAAATTTACAACATACAAGCCATCATGGCATGTATATCTTGGCTAAATAAACTGGTGGCTTTTTTTCAAATGGATAGTCACAATTAAATTGTCACATACACACTCCATTGAAAACTGAGACAGTTACAGGTAAATTATGAACTAACTACTTGTCTTGGGTTGAGCTGGCAAAATGCCAACTGTCCGAGACAGAGTGAAAAGGGAAGAAGAGGGAGAGGGAAAAAAAAACTCCAAAACTAGGTTTATGCTGAAACTAACTACATGTATTTATACAGAAGAGAAAATTAAAAGAAAACTACAATATAACACACACACAAGTTATAGATATGACAAGAAATAATCTCCCACTCTGCAATTAATACAAAATCTATTATTCTAGATTCATAAGCACTCTAAAAGACACCTAGCAAGAAGCAGAAAGAGTAACAACCAAATATTTCTACTTTCCTGAACTCAAACAAACTGCAAGCAGCGGCAACAACAGGAGCAAGGCCTAACAGGGCAGAATAAAGGCAGCACGTCTTCTCTGCACCTCAGCCAAGGTGGAACTGAACCAACACCTCCCACTGCTGCATCATATCTTAGGTTTGCGTCATCTGGTATGAAATACTTCCTTGGTTACCCAGTCAGGTGACAGCTGTCTCTACCAATCCACATAGATTCTCTGAGCCTGCTAATCTGAGGCCTAGCTAAAACCACTACACTACTCTTGATTTCTGTAGTCATAGGACTTCATGAAAACATGTGTTGGGAGGTTTGAACAGGAAGAGGAGAAACTCAGAGAAGCTGCAAGAAGAAAAATTGTCTCTGTCAAAGTTTGGAGCAGGAAGGTAGGCCATTCACAGTTTGAGAGAAATTTTTACCTGTGTATTCATCACAGTATGTATTTTGTAAAAACTCCAATGTGTCTTTTTGCTAGTGCTTATGAGGGAATATGTGTGGCTGAAGTCCACAACTCAGAAGACCTGATATGATTCAAAACTTTGTCCTCTTGCAGACAGTGCAATGCTTCAACATACCTATGAAATAATGTAGATGTGGTACGTATTTTGCCAGCCAATGCTTTGATAATGGACATAAGTCATCAACATACTATGAAAAGATTTCTGCACATCATTGTTAACATGAACTGGAATTAATACTCTTCTTGGCTTTTAATGCTTAAAGGTGTTTCAGCATTTTTAAGAGATTCTTCCCCAATTTCTGCTACCCAAAATGTCCAGGATTTTTTTCCAAAGAGAGGAAATACACTCTCTGCATTCTTATCCATTACCATTGTTGTATTAGGGGAATTAATCTTTTGCTTGTCTTGAGTTTCTCAGTGTGTAAGCTATGAGAATGAAGCCTTAACTCATGTTCCCCATACAGAAAATCAACTACTAATAAACCATTTGACCCTAGATGCCAGAATAAGGTGAATCATACCTGAATTTTGGCTTTCTGATTCAGATTCATAAAACAGCTGGTAGTTTTGTCAAACAGCTGGTGGATTTCTTTTAGCTTTCAGCTATTGCTTTATGATGTCTCTATAATGTTTCATGCAACATTGCTCACTGTTATAGTTACAAAATTGGGGAGGAAACTTTAGACATGAATATTCATACTGTGGGGTGATGGCCCTTAATGAGTTGAGGGAAATGCCTCAGCCCCCTGGAGGGATGCTGGTAAGTGATGGCATTACCATGGAATGGAACGTTATTAAATTAGCATGGCCTTTCCTTGGCACACCCTGTGGCACCCTGCAGGCTGAAGGAGCCCACCCCTCAGGCATCTGTATCACCCCCTCCCCCCCCNTATGAGCTACCCTGTCTCCCCCATTCCATCAACATTGCAGAGGTAAGCAACCAAATTCTTACTTTATTTTCCTATGCCTTACTAATTGTAATTTATTATAGCTCACTGGATGTATACGTGTTAATGGGAAGCGGCTATATTTTTCCTTTTGCTTTTCTTTTGGGTTACATGTGGTGTTGAACTGTTGTGTTTCTGTTTAGTAATCCTCTGTTAGTTAAGTTTGTCACGGGAGTGGTATACTGCTGGGGTGGCCTGTAAAATATGTATTGTGCCGGTGTCTTTTGGGGCATTTTGTACAATCCTGCAGCTAAATGTTATCACCAAGTAAGTAAACCATATAGTCATTGTCGCGTACCTGTATTAATAGTTATTTCGGGAGCTATCGTGAGGAAAGTTCTTTTCTTGCTAGTAAGTGTTGCCTCATAAGCAGAGGTTAGAAAACCTTCCAGTCTATGTGCTGGTTGTG
The DNA here is from genome assembly GCA_013396695.1 of Sakesphorus luctuosus. Classification (NCBI taxonomy): domain Eukaryota; kingdom Metazoa; phylum Chordata; class Aves; order Passeriformes; family Thamnophilidae; genus Sakesphorus; species Sakesphorus luctuosus. The sequence goes on along the minus strand of VWZD01007568.1, from coordinate 55,368 downwards.
TTGTTAGGCAGTGTTGGTTTCATAAGATTCTAATTTTCTAGAGGCGCTTATTTAGCTGATGAGTTCTCCCTGGCTTTAAGTGAGGCTCTCATAGGGGGTCAAAAATCTTTCCAGCCTGTGTTCTATCCTGGTTTCAATAGGCAGTGCTGGGCTCATAAAGTTTTGATTTTCCCTAGGGCGCTTATAGCTATTAACTTTATATTAATACAGTTAAGACTAGAAATCTTTGCATTTCTGTCTCCTTCCTCCCTTTCACGTGACACATACCATTATGTCACCTGAAATGGGGGGCCCACTGCTGGAGGTCAGTGCTGCTTTGCTCACTGCCTGACTGCTGCTGGAGCAGTTGCCCCCCCTCTGCTTTCTCAGAGATAGCAAAAGCAAAAAAGGCTGCTACTGCCCACAGTCCAGCCAAGACAAATGTGGCAACACATGTCAGGGAACCAAGAGTCTCCAAACTGGTATCACTGCTGCAATTAAGACATGAATCTAAATGGGAGGCTTGGAGAGGCCAGTTCGTTAGTGTGGCTTCCTTGTGAACAGCTGTTTTCCTGTTTTTTCCTCTTTTGTCCCTGTTCTCCCCTTGTTTGTTTTTGTTTGGTTGGGGGGGATGGGGAGTGGCTTGGTGGGAAAGACCCTTCGCCATTTTTGTTTTCCCTTTTTTGTTCCCGAAGGGTGGAGGCACTGCTTGTTTTTGGTGGATCTTTAATTTTGTAGGTAAACTTTTCTCTGTGCAGTTTTTGTAGTTATAACTATTTTCTTTTAGTAAATAGTTATTTTTTTTTCTCTTAAACCTCTCATTTTTGTATTTTTTTATATTTGGAGAGGGGAATAAAAAGTTAGAGATTTCATCTTACTGGAGTTCCCACCTCTCTAATATATTGTCTTTAAATAAAGACAGTCACAACTGCATTTATTGAAGAGATTTTGACCCTTTTGATTTGAAATATCCTGAGACAAAAGGTAGCACTTGTCTAAAATAGTGGGAAGTTAAATTCTATTAGTAACCGCAAGTAGGAATCTCCTTTCCCTGTGTCCTGTTCCCCCTTGTATCATTTGTATGACTGTGTCTAATTTATAAAATCACTTAGGCAGACACCCTCTTTGGCTGAGAGTCTGTGCAGTGACCAAAAAGGGGTCCTCACATTGCTTGGAAATTGCAGTAACAAGTAGGAACAATAGCAACACTACAAATGGAGAAAATATCCACATAAAACCTTTTACTGTGGATGCGTTTGGCAGAAAATAATTGCTACTTTCTCACTTATCATTGCTATAGCAATGTTAGATTTACTGTGAATCTACAAAACCTTACTCTGGCAACTTTAGAGCCCTTTTCTGTCTCCTTCGCACCTACATATCTTCTAAAACCTCAAGTAGCTTTAATTTCTTGTAGTGGGTTGACCGTGGCTGAATGCCAGGTACCCACTAAAGCTGTTCTCTCACTCCCCTTGACAACTGGACAGAGGAGAGAAAATATAATGAAGGATTCATGAGCTTAGATAAGGACTGGGAGAGATCACTTACTGATCACCATCACAGGCAAAACAGACTCAAAGTGGGGATATTAATTAAATTTATTACTAACAGAATCAGAGCAAAAGAGTGAAAAGTAAATAAATCTTAAAACCACCTTCCCCCCACCCCTCCTTCCTCCCAAGTTCTACTTCCTCCCAGTGGTGCAGGGAGACAAGGAATAGAGGTTATGGTCAGTAGCTGTTTGTGAGGCTGCTCAGAGAGAGGAGTCCTTCCCCTGCTCCATTGTGGAGTCCCTCCCACTTCAGAAAGTCCTTCACAAACTTCTCCAGTGTGATTCCATCCCACGGGCAACAGTCCTTCATAAACTGCTGCCATGTGGTTCACTTTTCCATGGGGTGCAATACTTCAGGCACAGGCCCCTCCAGTGTGGGGCCACAAGTCCTACCAGGAAAACTTGCTTCAGCATGGGCTCCTCTCTCCACAGGCTGCAGGTCCCCATGGCTTCACAACCTCCTTCAGGCATCCACCTGCTCTGGCATGGTCCTCCATGGGCTGCAGGTAGATCTCTACATCTCTGTGGACCTCCATGAGCTGCAGGGGCACAGCTGCCTCACCATGGGCTGCACCACAGCCATGTGGTGGAACCTCAGCTCTGGTGCCTAGAGCACCTGTTCCTCCTCCTTCTGCACTGGCCGTGGTGCCTGCAGAGCTGTTCACATGTTCTCACCCTGCTCTTTGGCTGCTATTTTTATTGGCCCAATTCCTTTTTTTTTTCTTTCATATATACACTAGTGACGAGTCTGTCCCAGAGCTGGCTGGCATTGGCTTGAGGGAAGCTTCTGGCAGCTTCTCACAGAAGCCACCCGGGTATTCCCCTACTACCAAAAACTGATCACAGAACCCCAATATACTTATATGCTCTGAGTACAGCGTGTCAACTAAATTCTTCACATAATGACACTAAAATAAAAGAGATTACATCCAAATTGAACTCGACCCGTTTTGTTTGTTTATCATATATTATCCCCTCATATTTCATTTGCAACTCAACACTTTCTGATAATTTTTAAAATATACTTACTAGAATACATAGATACCAGACAAGGAAGGCTCATTGTTTATGCCTATATGACAAAACTCTTATCTCAAACTTTCTTCACATTCATATTAAGATCAAATTAAGTTTAACAATTCCTCAGAAGAAAAGAAGGAGAGAGAAAAGTTAAAGTCTGAAGAAACCCTGGAGTCTATAAAATTTTTACAAAAATATTGCAGAACAGCCATATAGTGTAGATAACAAAGATAATAAAAAAGGTTCAGGGAAGATTCTCACAGAGCAGCAAAATAATGTGAAGGTATAAAGTTTGGTACCAGTGCAGATAGGGAGTCTCCAGTACCTGAGCTGACAGTTTTATATTTTCAGTGTTTACCTGTAGGCACTCTAGAGGCTGAATGTTAGTGAATACCTCTTAAAATCTAAACCCTAAATTCTTTACCTAGTTTTCTCGGAAATATTTTCTTTTTATGTAAATATTTATACTCATTAAAACAGAAAAAAATATGAGAAACTATCAGCTTCATCAGATCTTCCACAGGAACCCATGGGTTTCATATCAGATCTCCCACTCTTTGGCTTCTTAAGTCAGGGCCCAGACTCTTTGAAAAAGACAACTGGTTCCCTGTGAATTTCAGCTAGAGCCTTCAGGACATTTAGATTCCCCAATAAGTAGAAAAGGACAGCTTCTTGATCTACAGGCATCTCAAAAAGTCTCATAAATTTGTTTTTCTTTTTATTTTCTTTTTAATTATTTTATTTATTTTTTTAAATAATATGTCAAGGTTGGAAATGCTAAGGACTAATTACAATGCAGGGAACTTGATGCTTGAAGATTTTGTGTGCTACAGCATGTCAGAAGATGAACATCCTTAAGCCATCCCCAGAAACTTTGAAACATATAACTCCAAATGCTTATTCTTCTGTAACATGATTTATTTGTAGTCCTTTTTCATAGTACTGTTCAGAAGAAATGGCACTGGTTTGTTATTATATACAGTTTGAAGTACAGTACTCCGTAATTTCAATAGACAAACTTTGTTGTATTATGAAATCTACTTCTCCAGGAAGTTTTGTTTCTCTTTGCTGTGGTATCTCACTGTTAAAGGTGGAGAAGGAAGAAAACTTGAATAGACTGCTTGAATAGTACTATTTTATGTACTTTATATTTATTCACTCTCAACACAAGTGCCACCATTTTTTAATTTCTTTTTGTGATTAACTATTTCAACATAAATTATTACAGTAAATACTTTGACTCTGGAACAGCACCTGGACACTCTCCTATACAGAGTCTGTTTTTCATGGTGTTTTTTGGTTCTGGTTTTTGTTTATTTGTTGGTTTGGTTTGCTTTGCTTTGCTTTGTTTTGTTTTTGTTTGGTTGGGTTTTTTTGATACCAGCAAATCTGTGCAATTTCAGACACCCTGTGGTCTGTTATTCTTGGGATGCACATGATTCCACCCCATCTCTCTNAAGGTATAAAGTTTGGTACCAGTGCAGATAGGGAGTCTCCAGTACCTGAGCTGACAGTTTTATATTTTCAGTGTTTACCTGTAGGCACTCTAGAGGCTGAATGTTAGTGAATACCTCTTAAAATCTAAACCCTAAATTCTTTACCTAGTTTTCTCGGAAATATTTTCTTTTTATGTAAATATTTATACTCATTAAAACAGAAAAAAATATGAGAAACTATCAGCTTCATCAGATCTTCCACAGGAACCCATGGGTTTCATATCAGATCTCCCACTCTTTGGCTTCTTAAGTCAGGGCCCAGACTCTTTGAAAAAGACAACTGGTTCCCTGTGAATTTCAGCTAGAGCCTTCAGGACATTTAGATTCCCCAATAAGTAGAAAAGGACAGCTTCTTGATCTACAGGCATCTCAAAAAGTCTCATAAATTTGTTTTTCTTTTTATTTTNGTACTATTTTATGTACTTTATATTTATTCACTCTCAACACAAGTGCCACCATTTTTTAATTTCTTTTTGTGATTAACTATTTCAACATAAATTATTACAGTAAATACTTTGACTCTGGAACAGCACCTGGACACTCTCCTATACAGAGTCTGTTTTTCATGGTGTTTTTTGGTTCTGGTTTTTGTTTATTTGTTGGTTTGGTTTGCTTTGCTTTGCTTTGTTTTGTTTTTGTTTGGTTGGGTTTTTTTGATACCAGCAAATCTGTGCAATTTCAGACACCCTGTGGTCTGTTATTCTTGGGATGCACATGATTCCACCCCATCTCTCTGCATGCTTGAAATGAGACTCCATGTGAGGAAATTTTCTCTCAAATTCCCACACTTAGGCAGAATATGAAATGGGAATTTGAATTTCTGGCCCACACTGCTCATGCTGATCTTCATAAATTCTGTTGTTATTTCTAGGCCAATTGTTGTAATTATGTTTTCATTG
>VWZD01007568.1:21890-50398 GCA_013396695.1 Sakesphorus luctuosus | reverse complement strand
TTAATTTCCAGATATTCCTCAATGTGGTGTGTTGGCTTAGCTTCTCATGTAAAAAGAGAGTATTGCACTGGTTTTATTACCCTCAACCAAATCTCCACAGACTTCTTTATCAATGGACAGAACCTAAAAATCTACTCTTGGGATACTTCATATCTGAACTAATTTATTATTTCAAATAAACATTTCAGAGATCTAATTTTTCACTTCTAACCTAACAATCCATTGTTAGGCGATGTGATATATTGACTTGGAAAATAGCATCAATGCTTTGTCAACCTTTAATAAATGTAAATATATCTACATCCCCATGTTGTACTCATGAGCTCTCCTCAGTGTTCCAACTTTCAACAGAATGCTAAGGCTGTTTTACATTACAGTGGGACAGCAATATCCTATGAAAGATAAGAAGATTGGCTTTTGCAGTGTAGGTTTTCATGTTACATTATCCTGAGAAGCATTAATCCTTCTCACTTGAAAGAAACTATTCCTCTAGTCGACATCTGTGCCATTTCAAGATTTTTTTTATGATTTTTTTTCAGCTTTTGGGAAAAAAAAATAAAAGGGCTTGAGTTACCAGATTTCCTTTAGCAGTTACTATCTTGAAAACCCTAGATACAGGAAGAAGTAAGTTTAAAGTACTGATAGTATTTTAACTCTCTAATTTAAAATTATATAACAATGTGGTTTAAATGTGTTTTCTGTTTTTAATTTTAGTAATGAGTCTAAACCATAAGGATTTTTTTTTTTTTACTTTCTAGCTAGATTATTTCCTGCAAATTCTACTTATCGGAATTTTCTACTCCCTTTCTACTTAAAATTGCAAAGGTTTTTTTCCAAAGTAAATCCTCAGACCAGTCTCATGACATTTTCTTGACTTCTTGTTCCAAATTACTGTGTAGCTTTGTTGTCTGCTGTTAAAATAGCTGACAAATTTGACACCAGAGTGCACTTCAGTGATACATGAGGGAATGTTCCCACGAACTGGATTATGTTGAGTCAGTCTGCAATAAACTTGGCTCACAAATTTAAATGCAAATCAAAATCTTTCCTACAGCAACATAATTTCATGAAAAAATAGCAAAAATAGGTAAAATAAGACAACCTTGTAATGATGTAACAGAATAGTTTGGGAGGATTTTTTACAAAATGTTAAGTCATTAGGTCTGGCCAATATGTAAATCAGTAGTCATTTGGGTATAGGTCTGCTGTATGTAGGTTGCATCTTCACCAGAAAGAGTTCATTGTGCTCTCAGTTGTATGGTTCTTTATAATATAATATTTCTCTCACTCACACATAGTGAATACATTTGAAATATTTTGGTCCTTCCATGTAATAATTTATTAATTAGGTATTCTTGGAGATTTTAGATTCTTGTCCTTTAACTATATAATTGGAACAGACAATCTCAAAGGTCCCTCCTGAACTTTTCTGTGGTATATTTATAAGGAAGTATAGAGTAAAATTTCTAATATGGAAAATTATTCATAAAAAAGAGCTCAAAAATACTACCTGCTTGTTGTGGTTGGATCTTACTGACTGAAAGTGCAAATATTACTTTTGATGTAGAAAAATGCAGTAACAGTCAATGTGTTATGGACAGAAATCCTGACTGTGGAAAGAACTGAGGCGATTTCTGAGCATAACTAAATTCTACATGATGGCTGAATTCAGTTCAATGGCTTTAAAAATGCAAATTAAATTCTGAAGAAAGAAACCATCCTAAAGCCAACTCTGCAACGTCCCAGGCCTTACTTACATCTATAACCTTATAGTGAATTGGAGAATGAAACCCCAGGGGAGGAGTGGTGGTCAGAAAACAGGAGAATTTGTGTCCAAACTCAACGGACTGCCACTGACTCCAGAGAACACTATTGAATAATTTGTGTGTATTTCTGTTATCCACCTAGGGACATCAGTGTGTGCCTGTTTTCTTACTTAACATTTTGACTCCAGTGTTCTTTGTTGCAGTTGAGAGATAATTAAAGAAAAGTGAATATGAGAAATGCCCCAGTCATAACTATACTGGTGTGAAATTTAAATAATCTATAGAGGAAAAAAACTGCAGTGAAATACAGTCAGCTGAAAAAGTAATCTTAGAAGATTAGTATTAAAGAATCCAAGATTTTGCAAAATAACATTATTTAATCTTATTTATTGATTGATGTACCACAACGCATCAGATGGACAGAGCAATAACACAGTGAACAAACAGCTTTTTTGCTGGCTATGTGAAGAAATTACAATGGTACTCTCAAATACTGCACTGTGAAGAGTTAATTAAGAAAATCTGGGCAAAGTAGAACATTGAAGCATGGCCTTCTCTGATAGGGAAAGCAATAAATCCATTAACATGGCAGCTTAATGTTCAAGTTAACATCTCATTCCCACATATTCGGCCCTGTTTCTGTCTATGCATAAGGAACAGACATAGATTTATTGCTTCACTGTTCTTTGTCTGGAAAATGTGAATTTAACTCATCAGCAAAGTGAATGGACACATACCTGTGCCTTATTGTTTTATACAGACAACTCCAGAGGCCACAGACAGTTTTCACTGTCTATTCTCCTGTGAATCTCATAAATGTATCATGGTTTCTGATTATAATTGTGCATTAATTATCTTCAGAAAAAGAATTCAAAAAGTGAAGTGAATTCTACTACACAATTTCCCTTAAAGCTTCAAAAATAAGAAAAAGCTATGCATTTGGCCAAAAGTTATTTTTTTTCTATTTGGCTTTTTTCTATGAGAATTCTGACTGAGTTTGGGAAATGGTTATGAAGTAAAATGTAATTCCTGTTGCTGCACAGTAAAGCCAATATTTTAGTCAGACAAGATTGATAGAAAGCATTTGGAAAATACTGTTATTGCCATTTTTCAGGTAGAAAGTTGAGGCAAAGAAATATTAAATTACTTGCCCAGGAGGAATTCTGTAGCACAGTCAAGAACAAATATATTTGGAAAATCATTGGTGCATGTTTGTTTTCCTGCAGAAAGGTATTTCTTCTCATTGGAAATTGAAAATTTTTCACTCTGCAACATGGTACTACAAAGCACCATACTTCTCATGTGGAAGGTTGACAAAGTCTAAACACCCCCCTTTCTTGTGACAATACTGAGACAGTTTTAGAAGCAAACAATAGTTATATTCCACAGGACTAGAAGAAGGAAGACATTGTTATGAAGAGTGACTTCACTAAGATAGTTCTGGATCAATTTTTAGGATAATATATATTAGTACAGCTCCACTGATTGAACAGATCTATCAGAGTATTTCCAAGCTGTGAGTAGGCTGAAATGTGCTGCAGTGAACAATACATTAGAAAAGATGTGCTTTGACAATAAGGCCCATTTGGTTGATTCTATCTTCATCAGGAATTTTGGTCTCCTAAGAATATGTTTCCCAGGGTATTTGTAGGAATTTAATCTCTTTCTATCAATAGACAATAAAATATAAAATAGCACATGCAGACAAAACAGAAAATTAAAAACAAAAAAGCCCTCTAAGAACAGTGTCTGGGAATTTCATAACGAGTGATGTCATACTTTAAAATAAAGAAAACCATTTGAAATAATAAGATGATAAGTGCAAACCAAAGTTCTCAAAAGTGAATGACAACTTGTCCAGGTACACTTATTGCAGATTATTGTTTATGTCTTACAGCTTCTAGAGTTTCCCTTTAAGAGGGATTTCACTGTGACTTTCCTGACAATTGATTGAGATAATTTTTAGGGTGAGAAAGAGATTTTTTCACTCTCATGTGTATGTCTGTGCTTCTTAATCGTATGCCCAGTTAACACATCAGAGTTAAGTACATTAAAGACGGCCTTTATTAACTGAAAGAGTGATCCGTTGTGTTAATGGTTTCACTTCTGGCCATGCAAAAGGTGATTATAAATTAATAAATCATAGCAAATATGTTCTCTTCTTAAAAAAATGCAGCTAATGTTTAGTGCCTGGTCTTTATGGCTCATATTAAAAGGCTAGTGATTCCAGGTTGGCCATGACTGGATTTCTGCTTTAACAGTCAGCCAATTTTAGCATAAACTGAACTAAACAAATGTATTATTTGTACAAACTAAGTTTTAAAATGTTTAGTTTGTTACAATTTTAGAATAAAAGTGTTTTTTATAAAACAAGGTGGAATAACTAGATTATCTCTAATGTTTCACTGCTTTAGAGACTCTTGTTCAGACAGTAAAGGGTGGGTCTGAAAGACAACCAGAGCAAGGCTGTCTTCGTAAATCACAGTTAGTTTTGGATTGGGTTTTGGCAGTCAAAAAGTAAAAGCTACAGCTAGCAATTCTCTTTTATTAAAGAATTATAAGCTTTTTTTTTTCAAACCAGAAATATTGTTGGTTAACTTAATTTAGCCAAAAAATGTCACAGACCTGAAAAGTAATATGAAAAGGAACCAAATTCAACAAAAATATCAGTTCAGATTCTTCACAGTGGAATTAACACAGGAAAGCTTTGGACACAAATTATTCCTAGTTTGTGAGACGACATCATACATATGGATGTTGGCAGACTGACCATTTTCAATAGAGTCGAGTATTTTAGAACACCTAGTAAGTACAGCTTGTGACATAGCAGGATAACATTTGTGATTTGTGTGCTTGAATGAGCATACTGGCATGTAGCTTTGAGATAGTCACAACACAGGTAAATGAAAGATAGCCCTTTCAAAATCTGAGTTTCATACATGTGGATCGTTGACATGCAATTTTCAGGCATTAGAGAGAAACAAATGGAAGTACTCTAGAACTTTATATGGCTACTCAGTCCTTCTCTATAGTGTTTCTCAGCTGTTCCTTTTCCCAAGGACGATATATGACCCAGAATAGGAGGAAACCTCCAAAGATTGTAAATGCCTCTTCAGAAAGGTACTCCTATCTCACTACTCCACAAATACCCACCACATCCTGAAAGAAAACCCCAAAATCAAAATACTAAGCTAAACAATGTTTCTAAGATCATGCAACACAGAAATATTTCAATATTAAGCTACACGCTTTGCTAAGCCAAGCTGTTGAATTTTGTGAGTGTTTAAAATTTTAATGCAGCTCACTCTCTGACCTTGGTCACTGGCCTGGGTCCAGGCCAAAGCTCCAAAGCTCCACACCATGTACTTTGGAAAGCAGACAATCCTGCTACAGCTCTGCCTTTCACATGTCAGGATTTTTTTTTTTTAAATGAAACATTTAGCTAATTTGGGGCCAATGTAAGGCTAAATCCATCTATACAATATACAGCTGGAATGCAGAAATGACTGAAGAGCACATACATCCCCAGTAAAGTAACAGGCTGGAATTAGGTTTTGATACTATACTTTTTTTTTCCATTGAAAAATATTGGTACTCTGGAGGGTGTATGGTTTTCCCAGAAACACTTTTTTATTCCTTCTATAATTTTACAAGAAAATATTTGAGACTTCTGGGGTTTTTTTGGTTTTTTTTTTGTTTGTTTTGTTGTGGAGAATGAGGGCAATGAAGAGAAATGAGGAACAGAGCATCAACAACAATAGTTGGAGTGCAGAAGTCAGAGTAATTTTGGTTTTATACCCCACCTCTTCCTTTATGCCTACCATTGTGAAACAGAGTGTAAACAGTTCCATGACTGTCATTTTAATCACGCTGGAACCTGCTGAATGCTTGACCATTACCTTGTGAGAAAACTTAGAAGGAATTAGATTAATCCTCTCAAACATTAATAAGCTATGTCAGTTGTATGTTTGAGTTTAAAAGTCTTATTTTTAAAGGAATGCAGCTACTGGCTTTCCCTTCTCTTTTACTGGTGTAAGTTACTAATTTCATTTGACTGGTGATTAAACAATAATAGATTTATCTCCTTCACTGTTTCTTAGCGTGTTATGGAGGTATTTGTACATAAGTAATGATATTGAAAATGTCTCCTATGTATATACATTTATGGATTTTACCTCATTATCATCATGTAGCATTTGCACAAGAAATATACAGTCTTGTTGCTTGCCTGGCCTGTATAACACTCCTGAAGGCTGAACTGGTAGGCTCCTAGGGATTTAGCTCACCTCAAATCTGTTCCTTTAGTAAGGATGATTACACCCTTAAACAAAATAATACTAATATACAAGAAGATTATTAAATTACACTTCCACTTTCTTTCAGAACTGTAATTCCTTGTTTGCTAAATTTCTTTCCTGCTGATTACCATGAGTGATTTTCTAATGCAAAGAACTCAGTGAACATGGCGACATAACGTACTGGAAGAGCTGGGCTATAGTGTGAAACAACAATGATGAAAATCTGTGTGGCTGATATAGAAGTGGTTGACTGCTTCTGAAACTGACTGAAAGCAAATGTTGGCACAGTCCCTTGAAAACAATCTTGTCCAGAAATCTGGATATGTGCATGTACAGACCTGTATTAGCCCACCAAGATGGTTGCTAAGCTTAGATTCTGTAAACCAAGATCTTTGTCATCTTGATTCTTCTTGTCGCAGGTTTGGCTTAACTGTATGCTAGCCCTGGACTGTATGCTCCCTCCCTTCTCTTAAAGCCGTCCTAGCAAAGGGAAAAAAACTGGAAAGAGACGAAATGCAACAGAAACTGAATTGAATAAATAAAAAAACTATATTATTTGATATTCACAGTCACACTGTATGTACAGGACGTAGGGGGCCCCCACTTCCCCCAGGGGAAAAGAAGGGAAAAGGGAAAGGGAAAAACTCCCTGAAATGTGGAGAAAACTAACTTAAACTAAATACAATTAAAGACTTCAGGAAAAGAGAACAAACAAAAACAATCTCACCCAGGCGAGGAGAACCCACAGCCGCAGGAGAAACCAGCCAGGCTCACTCCCTGCTCTACTAGCTCTCCTGATAGAAGCACCCAGCCCGGAAACTCCTCCCCCACCACGTGGAAAACAAGTGTGGAATACTTGTGTAATTTCCTTAGATACCATGGTGGCCAAAGAAGCCATAACTTGAAACTATGACACTTCTTAAATCTAGTCTTCAGCATCATTAGCTTAAAAAAAAAAAACAACAATACAACTTTCCTACTGTTTGGTAGGATGGAGGCAGGTCTTTGACAATAAACCAGAATTGCTTTCTTGTAATCTGTAGATTACTATTTTTCACAATAGAGTTCATTCTGCAGAGCTACAGTCACACTAAATTTTATGCAAAAATGTAGTAATTTTGGTTTCTTGGTTGAAGCTGTTGCATATTACTTGTGGGTATTGTCTGATAACAACTCATTTCTATCTCAGAAATTTCCACATTTCAAAATGTCCTGCAAATTAATCCTGAAAAAAAAATAGTGCAAAAAAGGATAATTTAGATTATGAAGGGAAGATTTTCTGTCTGACAAGTCATTAATTCAAATTTTACAATCTTAAACAATACCAGGAAATTGATTGAAAACTTAGGATTAATTATCTTAGTTTTCCTAAGATAAACTTTAAAATTATATTCCAAGAGTCTGTTTATTAGCTTATACTCGAGCTAGAATAAATAAAGTGATTTATGTAAGCAATCAGAACTGTTCACTGCAGTTCGAATTATAACTGTCAAATACTTCACAAAATAATGTCAGAATGCAGATTCTGAATGCCAATATTCTTTTTCTTTTGAATTATAATGACCATGCTTAAAAATGAAATGTTTTATAGGCATTGTGTGAGCTAAAAAAATGAGATTAGAAGTTTAGTACTATTTGACTTAAAATACGATGCATGCATTTTAATAGATTTATTCAGCTCTTTGCAAACATGGTATAATATGTCAAAACTAAATTTACCATTTTCTATGATTTTACTTCCATTGTGACAAATAATTTCACAAAAACAGAACTAAAACTAAGGTCAAAATTTGCAGTCCTCTATACTCGGTACAACTGCATCTACAAATACAGCTAATGAAGTATCTTAAAACACTGAAGCTAAATTTGATGTTTCCTTACTTGATATCATATTAAAGATATTCCAAAAACTCTTGAAAAGAAGAAAGAACTAACAAGACATATAATGAGTGCAACCTCTTGAAAATGTCTACCGACAAATTGTATGTAATATGAGAAGTGCAGATCTGTCCTATAGTTCCCCTGCAAAATCACATAAATGTAAATATAAATTTTTACTACAGATCCTGATATAAGAACTGTCCAAATAATTAGTGGAGATTTAAATGAATCAAAACATGACTTGATGTATTATACTAAAACTTTTTGATAACTCCCTTATTAATCCAAGAAAAGCTTGTTTGAACTGGTAAGAAAAAAAAATTCTAAAAGTTAGAAGAGATATGAATTAAAAAAAAAATTGTTTTGAATGTTGAAAAAAGTTTTAAATTAAAATTTCCATATATGTATTTAAATATACACATCAGACATTATGAAGAATTACTAATGATTAAAGTTATTTTAATTCTCTGCAAATAAAGTTATCATTTCAAAGAATAACTTGTGCTGACATAATCGTAGAATCATAGAATAATAGAATCAATTGGGTTGGAAAAGACCTTCAAGGTCATCAAGTCCAACCCTTGGTCCAACTCCAATCCATTAACTAGATCATGGCACTCAGTGCCACATCCAATCTGCATTTAAAAACCTCCTGGGATGGTGAATCCACCACCTCTCTGGGCAGCCCATTCCAATGCCTGATTACTCTCTCTGTAAAGAATTTTTTTCTGATCTCCAACTTAAATTTCCCCTGGCAGAGCTTGACCCTGTGCCCCCTTGTCCTATTGCTGAGTACCTGGGAGAAGAGACCAATCCCCACCTGGCTAGGACTTCCCTTCAGGTAGTTCTAGACAGTGATGAGGTCACCTCTGAGCCTCCTCTTCTCCAGGCTAAACAACCCCAGCTCCCTCAGCCTCTCCCCATAGGACTTGTGCTCCAGTCCCTTCACCAGCCTCGTTGCTCTTCGCTGGCCCCGCTTCAGCACCTCAATATCCAGCACCTCAGAAAGGTTTGGTTCAGCAATAATTGTTTATTAATATAATTTATAGTAATAATAGTTTATTAGTAATTTAGTTTAGTAATAATTACTGTCTTTTTCAAGTAAAGAAGTCTTAGGGGAGATCTTATAAATATGTGTAAATACCTGCTGCGAGTCTGTTAAGACTCAGCCAAGCATTTCTCATTGATGTCCAGTGGCAAGACAAGTGGCAATGGGCATAAATTGAAACACAAGTTATTAAACATAAGAAAAATAATTTCTTCCTTTAAGGCTTGCCCAGAGAGGCTGTGTAGTCTTCCTTCTTAGAGATATTCAAAACCTGGCTGAATATGGTCCTGAATAATCTGTTTTGAGCAGAAGAGTGGGAGTGGACACTCTCCAAATGCAAATGCACCTACCTGCCTCAACTGTTCTTGGATTCCATAAATCCATTTGATTACATAATTCTCTTGCAAGAATCACCCACAACAGATGAAAAGGGTAAAACCAAAGATCTTCTGAATCCCATTCTGTCTTAATAAAATCTTGGTTGAATCAGTCTTGATACAGCAAAGATATCTTTACAACAGCTTAGGCTCACTAAGCTCTCCAAACACAGACAGAACTTTTTTTTGAGTCAAGTTGCAATAGGATTTAATTTGGTGTGACCAGATCCTAAGTCATAAAAAACTTCATGTGAATCTACTCCCCACATTTTATTTTATTTTTTTTTTAAAGTATAGACACCAGGAGATATCAAAAGTCTTCAGCTAAATAAGGTGTATATTTTGGAAGTCACAAGCATATGTATGGGAACAGGAAAGCAGCATTTTAAACAGCATAAACTCACAGCTGTTCAATGAGCCAGATGAAATTAAGTTCAGAAGAGAAGTTTTCCCTTCCTTGTCCCCACAAGATGGGTCCTCTTGTTTCACCCACTTTGCAGCTGATCATGTTTAGTTCTGTCTTACGCAAGCCTCACAGTACTAGGTCCCTAGAAAAGCATTTTGCTTTTCCTCACATTTGAGAGTTGGTGTTAGATTTATTTGTTGCTCCAAGTATGGAAGATCCTGTCAGGCTGGAGCTGATCCATTCAGATCTGAACACCCACCTCCCCTTCAGCTGTCCTTTTTATAGTGAAGACATAGAAGTGTTTTTACAGTGTGATTCATGTCCTTATAGCTGTGATTCATCTCTCTGTGGTTAGAATAATATACCATCCCTATACAGTGTGTCTGTTTTTCTCTGTTTATTTTAAAGAGAGAAGAGGGTCCAGACCTCATAAGAATCTATATGCATACCAGATGCCTAAAACCAGAAGTAAGGAATATATCTTTTTCAGCCTGCACCTCTGCTGCAGACTTACCTCTTTCCTCACGCTTATCTGAATTCTAATGGTAGTTCCATCCCCATAGTCTTAGTGCCCAGAAAAATCCCAAACTGTTCCTCCCCACAGGTTTCTCATGACCTGCCTGAAGCTGAGGGCAAGGCTAAGCCACAATCTCATTTGCTGTTGCCACACTGTCCCTCCACGTCTGAGAAAACAACACTACAGCACACTTAAATAATGAGAAGCTCGTCAGGCCTATCAGCTGACAAACTTGAATTTTATTGTCTGCTTTTGAATTTGGCATCACATAATAGTCTTTACTTAATTAGATAAACATTTGAGCTAATTACACATTTGCAGTTAGTGTTTTATTACTATCTCCAATGCTTTGGCTATTGCTGAGTTGATGAACAGCATAGACAAAATCATTAGTGTGTCTTTTAACAAAAGCTGACTTGTTACAGGTTTGTTTCTTCTCTATTAGATCCTATATAAATGAGTCTTCCAATTCCTGCATTAATTTTGGAATGTTTACTTATGAAAACACTGATTAATATACAATTTAGTGGTAACTAATATATATAATTTATATATCAGCCCTCTTTTTTTTCTATTTATACAAAAGAAAACTTCCATGAAAATTGTTTCTTTTTTTTCCCATAAAGTAGATCTGAACTTTCTACTTCTGTTTCCCACTAAATTTTCCATTCTGAATAAAGTATTTCAGTGTTGGAGAGGGTCTGAAATCCAGCAGAACCAACAGCTACAAAATCCTTACAATGCCAGACTCCAGTGGAAGTGGTTGGTAATTTTCCAGTACAAATGTTTGAGGATATATATTAGGGGCATATTGGTTTCTCTAAGTATCCATCTGCTCCAGAAAAGTTTTATTTTAATTTTCCCTCAAAGATACCTTAGCAACATTTTTCCTGTTATCTCTTTGGCTCTCAACAGCCTTCTCTCCTGGTATTTTTCATTAATGGAAACATATGACCACACAATGAAATAAATATGAATTTTAAGCCCTGGAAAACTCCCTGGTCCACATACTTCAAGTCTCTCTCTGGCCTTGTCACACTCCTCTCTCATTTGAGTAATAGTTTTTGCTGCATCAGTCATTATATAAAAATCCATATATATTATTTTTTAGTCAAAAAGAATGCTGTTACTTTCACCAGCTTAATTGTCTTTGTTATTTTTTAAGTGAACATATTTCTACAATGTCATCTGAATTAAAGTTTTTTAGGGACATGTGCTCTCAGAACTAAAAAATCACAGAATATAGTGAAATGGAAGGGACTCGTCAGGATCATTGAATCCAATTCCTGATTCTGCACACAATACTGCAAGAATCACACCATGTGGAGAGCATTGTTCAACTATTTCTTGAACTCTGTCAGGGTTGGTGCTGTGACCAGTTTCCTGGGGACCCTGTTCTGGTGCTCAATCACTCTCTGGGTGAAAAACTTTTTCCTGATATCCAGTCTAAACCTCACCTTATTCAGAGTTTATGGTGTTTCTTCTAGTCCTGTCACTGGTCACCATAGAGAAGAGGTCAGTGCCCGTCCCTCCTTTTCCCTCACGAGGAAGTTGTAGACTGCAATAATGTCTCAGCTTGGTCTCCTCCAGACTGAAAAAGCCAAGTGGCCTCAGCTGCTTCTTATGTGGCTTCTTGTCCGGACCCTTCACCATCCTCGTGGCCCTCCTTTGGACACTAACAGCTTAATGTCTTTTTTGTATTGTGGTGCCCAAAACTACACACACTACTCAAGGTGAAGCTGCACCAGTGCAGAGTAGAGTGGAACAATCAACTACTTTGACTGGCTGGAAATCTGTGCTTAATGCCCCTCAGAACACCATTGACCTTTCTGGCTGCCAGAGCATTTTACCTTTTTATACATTTGTCTTTTTTTCCCCCTGCTCTTCTCACATTCCCTTTCTAAATTATGTTTCTATCAGCTAACATGGTAATCAAAGGTGCTGGAACTTAGTCTTAACTTTTAACCAAATTTTCTTTTATCCCCCTGAGAGGTAAAACATAACTTTCCATGTTTTTCTTTCATAAAGGTTGAGATGTTACCCTGACTCCAGGTAAATGACTCATATCTGCCCAATTCATTCTGCTTTTCCCTTCAGGAAATTTTTTGAACATGCATCCTGTACAATTCCTTGATAACAGGCATATAGCCAACACAATATCCCATAGAAAATGCCTATGCTTCTTCAAAGCAGCCCTTAGATTCATAAAACTCTAACTTCCTAAAAAATCCACTACAGAGGATTCTACAGAGGCCTGTTAAGAAGGGCTTTCCACATTACACTTCCAATTCTGTAAGGAGTACCCAAACAGGGAAAAGTTCAACATCTGACATTGGAGATATCACCGTTGCTGTATAAAGCTGGGTGTCTGGGTGCTGGTGAGGAGAGAGAGGCAAATTTCACAGTGCAATTTGACCATATTCTAGAGTCAATAGCAGCCTACCAGAAGTATCCCAGACATAGTACATTTGTGCGATTTGTAAGATTAGAAGTAAAATATTAAATTTCAAACAACTTCCAAAAAAGCTGTGCCTTTTTGCAATTGATAGAAGCAAACCAACTTATACTGAGGCCCAAATTAATTGGATTGCAAAAATGTAAGCAGTATATGGTAAAATACAAGATTATCCTGTGAGCTTTTATGTTCAGTATTGATAGTTGAAATCTAATGGTAGGAAATTGCATATTCAATGCAAACATCTGTCTTGCTTTGGTAAGACAGACTGGGGATTCTGTTGAAAAATATCATTGATTATGCAGGGACCATGTTTTAATATGGCCTGAGAATGCTTGTTTAGCACATGCTGAAATAATAGTTTGTGTTGAGGGTTCAGAAGATAAGCATTTTGTAGTTCTGTCTGTGCACTCACCTGGGTTTCATTTCTACAGAAATCAGGGCACAAATGATGTGACCAATAGTGTAAGTTCAAAACTCATTCTGATGTGAGAGTCAGGATGCAGAAGCCCAGAAATTCTTGTAGGTCTCAGAGTTTGCACATAGCCTAAGTGAGGCAATAGAGAAACATAAAAAGTGATCTACAGGACAAGAAATATGACACTTTCTAGTCCCACATAGAGAATTAAAAAAATAGACAAATGCATTTTTAGCGAATTACAGTGATGGTGGAAAACTACCATTACAATTTTTGTCATTATATAGAGTCCTTTCAGCTAGTGTGCCCAACAGTATTCATGACATGTTTTACCCCTTTAGTTCTTTACTGTCATGTGAATATTTTCATTGATATTGTGCAGTCATTGTATTAGTATTGATGGGTCCCTTATATTCTGAAAGGTAAACCTAGATGTTTCTGCATATCTGAAGAACATAGACGTATATCCTCTAATACAGAATGGGTAATGTCAGGATCAGGTTTCAGCCTTTACAATCTGCCAGCTTATGTTCGTAGGGACTCTGGGCCAGTTTCTACTACCTTTGCACCAGACTAACCATAAAACATTGGCTAAAATCATGTGAGAGATGAAAATAAAGTAAGCATTGACTTTTAGGGGATTATTATCTTTAAGCATCTGAGCCTGGGATCAGAAGGCAGTTCACAGATCCTATGTTAACCTGTTATGGATGGTAAACCACAACAGGAGCCATGTTTTCTCCCTTGACTGCAGCAGGAGCACAGAGAAAACTAACTTAATTTAAGCTGTGGTTATATGGTCACTTGAATTCTGCATAAATCTCCATGAATATGAACAGACTGTGCCTCTTCCCACATGTGTTTCAGAAGGCCACATCTGAGATAGCTAGAAGCTAAACTGATCAAAGTGGGCTGGGGGCAGGGGAGGAAAGTGAAGATTCAGAGATTAGTTTATAGCCATGCCAGTTCCTGGATCCTATTCTGGGAACAAGAATCTGCATGAAAGTCCTTACATGACAGAAGGGAAGAACTGAGAAATATGCAAGGATAGGAGTGAGGAGAGGCATGCCTGTAGGTCCCCAGCTGTGGAGGCACAAGCTCGACCAGGAGTTTTACTTTTAAAAATGTGCATAAGGCTAGAAAACTTTGCCCATCGAACTTTTGCAGAGCATTTAGTTCTTCAATACCTCCAGTAGTACAAAGAGAGAGTGCTGCACATGTTTTCTCAGGAGACAATTTTAATGATGAAACTTGAGAGAAAACAAGGATCTTGGCAAAAGTTTAAAAGGGTAACATACAATCAAAACAAAACATTCCACAAAGCTATGACTAAACAGGGGTACTCTGAATTCAAGACATGATTCTGGCCTGCAAGTATTTGAAATTTATTTTCTTAATTTAAATTAGTAATCCTAGGACCTCCTAAGTATTGTGAACACAGTGGGTTAGAGACCTGAACTCCTGGATTAACATCAACATGTAACAGAAAAAAATACTCAGAAGTTGCTTTCCACCACAAAAATCCCAAAATGAACACAACAGAGGCAAGATGGTAACATCTGTAACACAATACTGAATATTAGCTACAGCTTGAAGGACACTTTTTTACAATAAGACATGTTTTGTTAGTCACTCCATCAAAAGTAAGAGGAATACTTGCAAAGCAAATACTATACTTAAGTAGTTGAACTGATTCCCAGCTCTGTAACATCCGAACACCGTTCTCATAAACCAGTCACAACGACTGCAGCAATTCATATACCCTTTGGCACTTCTCTTTTGAGTTACTTCTTTACATGAAGTGTTTTCATAGCTCAGGCTGGAGCAAGGTTGGTTTATATTATGAATATGCCTATGTTTCAGGTGGAATTCTTTTATCAAGGACAAAGATTTGGCAGTACTCCCTAAATGTAATGAAACACCAGCTTTGTTCCGTGTACTTTGGAAATTTATTCCACAATCAGTTCCACCAAGATGTACATAATTAGCATGTCTCAGTGCTACACATTGCCTTTAAGTAAATTAAGTCCCTCTTACACATGCACAGTACTAGAACATAAAACCATGATGCTGTCCAAAGAGCTGGTGTGAAACACCAGATTCAAATCTCACAGACGATTATTGAATTATTGAATCAGAACCAACACAAGTATGTGTGTGCCATATCCCGCATGGCAGCCCTGGAGCTCTCAAGGCAGGCGTGCAGCCCCTGTTTAGTTCAAATATCCATACTACTTGTCCAGCCACAAGAAACTATCATTAAAAACCATACCTACACAGATAAAAAAATAGATATTTTGAAGAAATTTTTCAAGTTTAGAAAAAATCCCAATATCATAGTGAACGAAGATCAATACAAGCAGTTTACGTAAGCTCATTTGCTGAGGGCTGCATAGGGGAAATAATATTTGCATGGTATGAGGAAAATATGGAGTTTAGTTCCTGTTCATCTGTCTCCTAGGCCCTGAGTTCAGCACCAGAATATAGATATTTAATAGAGATATTATTATTACTGTATATTTTACACTGGTTTTATTGTTTCAAGCAAAATCTGGGCCTTGCAGTCCTCAACAATAATGAGCTCATGGTTAAAACCAGCTCAAACTCAGCTGAAGAACTTCCATACATAGCTGAAAAAATTTTTATTATCTCTTCAGCATTATGCTTTCATAAATTAGAACTAAATCCTTGTGTTCTTACATTTTCCTGCTTATTCCTTTTTACTCCTGTTACAGAAAGTGTGATATTATTTTTCTTCCTGAGAGATTAAGTTTTAAAATAAACTACTTGAGTAGTCCTATTAATAATAATGTAAATGTTCACCAAGTAATAGAAGAATAAGGCATTGGCCCCTTCTCATTTCCCTCAGAGAGCTCAGTATTTTTAATTTTGTATTTGTACCTTGAATTCTTAAGCTGTTTTGATTTCTAGCATTCATTGACTTTGCATCTTCTACTTCACCTAGTGCTGAATTCCATTTATTTCATTTATGGAAACGTCTTAATCAGGCTTTAAGATTGATGTAGCCCTGTAAGCCAATGACTATTTTCAGTATATCTATATTGTGTTTATATAAACTTAAACACAGTCTAAACTCATATAAGTGGAAGAAACATAAAATAACAACTATGTGAGAGATAAAGAAACTATGAAATCAAACAAACCTTTAAAATAATTAAGTGTTCATATTGACATATGCTGTTATTTCAGGAATTGGAATGTTAAATCACTTTAGAAAACTTCAGAGGTGAATTCCTCAGAGCTATTACAAACCAGAGTAAAATACACACATGCACATATGCACACACACAGATAGAGGCACACACATACTATTTTACAGCATTTGTTAAGAACCCAAGAATTACCCATAGGGAAAACATGGTAAAATAAAACTCTCAGCAAGAAACGGTGATTATCTTACAATAGAAACATTGTTGTCCCTGATCAAAACACACCCTGTCTCTCTATATATTTATTTTAGAAAATTCAAATAAACAGATGGGCCTATGCAAATTCTGTCAAGACTAAAACCTGAAACTCTTCAAAGCTTTAACCTTCCAAACTGTGTACTGCTAGATATACAGTGTCCTCCACCCTCTTTGAAACCTTTAAGGTGATTGGTTTTCATTTTTTAACAAATCTCACACTG
Organism: Sakesphorus luctuosus; assembly: GCA_013396695.1. Lineage (NCBI taxonomy): Eukaryota > Metazoa > Chordata > Aves > Passeriformes > Thamnophilidae > Sakesphorus > Sakesphorus luctuosus. Next base: position 33,583 of record VWZD01007568.1, on the reverse strand, counting down.
TAAACCTCAGGGTTAGATATCTGGCCAGTTATGAGGTTTAGGGGGGATGGAATGACAGAAGGATGTGAGGGAGGGAGATAAAGAAGTGAGAAAAGAGGAAAGAACAGGAGAAAGGAAAAAAAGAAAGGAGAGATAGGAAGGAGAGAGACATGTGAATAGCCTTACAACTGTAGTACTCTGGTTAAAATACAGAGACTCCCTGAATGTCCCATGTGCTGCTGCATGCCAAGCTCACCACCTCACATTTCAAAGTGGGAGGTTATTTATGAATTTATTTTTGTTTCTGCTTCCTTTTTCCATTCTGTGTAGACCAAAATGCAGATTATCAATAAATAATCTGAAAGGAGATAGTGAAGACCATTAGATTGTCCTGTCATTAGTCTATACCTCTCTGTTCCACTAACAAACAACTCTAAGTGTCATCTCTGTGGACATCTGAATGGCATGCTTATTTTTTTAAGCATAATATATATAAAATAAGAACTTCTTTTTAAAGGTAAAGGAAAATTAATAAAGAATAAACAACACACTATAGAACATATTTTCAAAGGGAAAAATTGTTTCTGCTAAACATTCAGAAAACTTTTAGCTTTTTTATTTTCATTGATATTGAAAACTACATAATCAAATGAATAAAACAGAAAGAACCACAAAATCTAGACTAATTTTTAGTCAGTGATTTAGTCATGTCATAGCAAGAAACCATTTTATTCAATAGTCTTTTTGATTCTAAAGTAGCAACATATCTGCATCTTGCCTGTGAGGAGAATTAGGTACCTAGTAATGAAATCCTGACATTGGCTGTCTTCATGAAAGTGGTGTTTACCACTCCACCAAAACAGAGGTAAGTGCCTCCTCCAGCTCTGAACATACTGGCGTGAGACAGGTACCTGCATCAGTCCTCTCCTTGAGTACATAAAAACTGGTACTTAACTTCAAGTAATAGTTGCCAAGTTTAGCCAAGGTCTAAGCTGAAGTCCTACCCATGCTCATTTCAGCTTCCACCAGCATGAACTATAAGCATCCTATAACACCAGGATGCAGCAAAAACAAGGCTCTCTGCATACTTCCTCTTGAATATGACTCTTATGACAGAATGATTAATAACTGCTCTGTGGTCCAGTGACAGGGAAGCTCATCAAAGATATAGAGGATAGTTTTAATTATTTTCCCTTATGAATATTTAATCATGAATATCTATTTATATTTCATGGAGTGACTGCAATGGATACAATGCCAATCCAGAATAACTGAGGAGTTAGAGCACTTTGGAGGTCAAGAAGAGATTCTGTCCCAGGTTCTGGGTTTATTTAGACAGTAAAGTAACTGAACTGTAATCTTTAATATACCCTGTGACTGAAGAGGCCACTGACCAGTGTCACATAAGGTACAATCATCTTGTTTTGTCCAAAAATGCCATATTTACTGAAATTTAGTAAGTTATTATGTCTGACAAAAAATAGTTGGTTTAGAAAATAGCTGGCCATCTCATTTCATCTATGATAGCAGAAACATCTCTTCTTTTGTGTTTCCATTATGTTTGTACAGTATTTTCTGTTAAGGCCTCCTTGTTTCAACCGTAGTATTTCCTTTCCAAACACACATTTGAGTTTCTGTTTTCCTTGGGAAACAGGAGGAGTCTGCATTTGGAATTGGGCATTGAAATAAACAGATGCATTGCAATGATTATAAATCACCATTGGATTAAATAGACACTAGTTTGCATTACATTTAAACTCTTTATATCATACTTGTTTTAAGAGGGAAGTGAGCTTACGACCCTTAAAATATGTCCAATTTCCTACGATTTATGCTTAACGGATGAAGAATAATGGAAGCTACTCCAAGAGGAGACATTAAGAGAAGCTTTTCCTGTTAAGGTGGATATGCAATTGTTCGGGGCAGGCGCTTCAAAATTAAAATAGATTTCTGTTTTTATCCCCAGAGTTTTAAGCTAGTTCTCTGCCTTTTAACTTAATTTTTAACCCCTTTATTAACAAGACTGAATTTTATTTTCCATTTGACTCCAATTCCCTTTTGAAAAACCCCAAAGTACCACAGTTATAATAATAATTACTCCTTAGGGCATTTGCTCCTTAGGGTGTTTTGAAAATAAATAGTATTTAGGATTCTGTCAGGAATATTATGACGCTGATATTGACTTCAATATTTTATGATCTTACAAACTGATTTCTTGATAAAAGTCAAAGCAAAATATTCCTGAAGTAGACTTTATACAAAAGCATTTGTATATTCAATATTCAGGCTTCATATCGCTGAAATTTATCATCATGTTTGAGGTGATAGCTTCAGCTGCTTCAGGCACTTTATAGGGAGTGATGTGTCTAAAATAGATACAGAAAGAACACAGATCTATTACATGATGGAAACTTCCAGTGAAATATCCATTTAGCTTAAAGAGAGTGTTTGACTGCCTTTGTATGTGCATATGTGAAGTACTTGGCATTTTCTTAGTAAGCAAATCCCACATTACAATTTTTGTAGAACGGTAAGTATAGTGATTTTTGTATATGGCTCCTATTTTTAGGCTCATCAGTTACTAATTCTTAAGCACGGAGCAAGTCTCTGATCGTTATTCCTAGAAGGTGTTATCTATCAAAGATACAACCCCTTACTTTCCTCATGGGTTTCTATTTAGCTGTGTCAACCTCTGAACTTGCTTGCTTCTCTAGCACTGCTTGGCCCTTCATCATTCTCACAGGGTATGGGGTGGATAGGGAATGAAAAGTATTGTTAATTTAATACTTGATTGAGGCTTAAACGTGGTGATAGAGCCTTGTTTTTTCTGTGGTATGCAAGTTTTGTTTGCCACAGATGTTTCTTGCCCTCCTTGGAAGACTGTTTTAGTAATGTCTTTAAAATTGCCATGGATGGAGATTACACAACCTCTCTGAGTAACTTGTTAATGATGTGATACGGATAGTAGAATAGGCAGGTATCTACTTCAGTTTACACTGAAGGACTTTCCACAGTTCCCACTTATTATTTAAGAACTACACCTGCATGTTACTCTGCAATCCAGACACGAACATAAGCTGAGGGTAGAGTCTTACCTTCGTGTTTGAAATGCAATATAACAACTTGAACTTTTTGTGGAACACAAAAATTAGTGAAGACAAACTTGTCTGGGAAAAATGCCTTCCCACCTTTGGGTGGTCATTAGTGGGAATTCAGAGAGTGACTTGGATGGGGAAAAAGCTAAAGAATAATCCTTGAATATTTAATCTGTTTTAAATTTCTACAGAGAATCCAGTTACTTTTATGAGCTCTTTTCAGAGCCTGTTTTGAGATTTTTGCAACTTTTGTGGGTGACCTACATCAGTTAAGTCAACATTTCATTAGCAGTGCATGACAACAATGCAAAAAGACCATGAATAATAATTCACATTAGGTAATTTAATGCTTCTGCATACTTGTGCATTTAGTGATTTTAACATTCTTATGCCACCTGTATAATCTGCCTATTTTGAGTCACCATAAGAGAGTATAGAATTTCCTTAACTTTGAAATCTTGATCAGTATTTCTCTTTCAGATGTTGTCATGGGTTTGGCTGATGGGCCTAAGTTTGGGCCTGGGAATTCAGATTTGGGCCTGAAATTGTCAGCTGCCTTCAGCTGGGCTGGGCTGGCTAGCAGCTGACTTCTTCTAGCCAATGATGTTGTATTTCGTACCATCTTACATCATCTCAATAGGAGTAAAATCCAGTGTGTGGGAGTGGCTTAGTTCAGTTTCACTTCGGCCAAGGTACAGAGCAGACACCGTGCTGTCCCAGGAGGGATGGACAGGCCCAAGCCCACAGCATCGGCTCACCATCATGTTATCTTAGGGAAGTAAAATGTTTGTTCTTAGTTCTTCTCTTTGCTTAAGTTTGTCTTTGGGGAATCGACTTTTTTTTAGAATGATTTGTAGTCAGAATGGTAAAATCTGTGCTTATTGGGGAGTGGGAAGTTATATATAGCTTGTGTGTGCTATATTGTAGTTTTCTCTTAATTTTCTCTTTTCTGTATAAATACATGTAGTTAGTTTCAGAAGAAACCTGGCTTTAGAGGTTTTTTTTCCCTCTCCCTCTTCTTTCTCCCTTTGGCTGGTTGGGGGGAGGAGGACTCTTTTTCTCTGTACTTGGGCAGTTGGCGTTTTGCCAGCTCAACCCAAGACAGATGTAAACCCATAAAAAGATACGAGAAAGTGTGAAAATATCGGCTTGATCGACCTGACATTTAAAATTGGAAATTATTTTAGATTTAATAGAGTCATATTATATAACAGATGTCACATTCTAAATATTCATACACATACCTGGGTAAATAGGATAAAGATGGAGTCACTCAATTTAATTGTATATTTGTTTTGGATACTTTCAAAAGACAATTGATAGCATTACAACGTATTATAGAGCACATGTGAACTGAGATCCCTCTGCACTTGCATATGTACAGAAATGTTTTATTTTATTTCCTTAATGAAAATATATAAGGAAAGATCCAGAACTGGTATAAACGTCTAACTACCCATTTAAGTTCTGACTATCTCCATCAACTGAGTAGCTGCCCTCTACGTGCTGCTGTGGCCTGTGTCACCTGAGGTTGTATAAAGTGATAGACCTGCCAGTGCCTTAAGAGCAGTCTGAAAATCATTCAGTTCCAGCTCATGAAAAGGCTTTAATCTCCTCTTGTATAAAATGGCTTAAGAACCTGGCTAATAAAATATTATAGAAGTGTACAAACATCAACTGCTTTTTATGTTTCTACATACGGATAACAGTGCAACATTTGAAGAATTCAGTTAGAGACAGAATGAAGGATGGAGACCAAATTGAAGGAGTAATGTGACCACTCTTTCTATCTCAAGCAGCCAGTTAAAGACTAGTGACAGAAAAACTGTGTTCAGAAACCACACTTTCCATTGCTACAGAATGTAAGAGATCATAAAAAAATTAAGGCAGGAAAGTGTCAAGCCCTCTGTCTTTTTTCATATTTTTTCATTCTTCCATTTCCTATATTGGCAGGTACCTGCTCCAGGCAGGACACTTCTAACCCATCCCTAATTAATACTTCACCTAATCTTGTAATACTGCTAATTGTTCACAAACAGGCGATTTAATCAACACTCTGCTAACAGGCGAAGCTTTATTCTATGCACTATTTTGTGCTTTGACACAGGGAAAACTAAGGCAACTATGTCCCAATTGCTTTGTTTCCATGTAATTTAACAGCAAGACATTATTTTCTCATAAGAGGTGCTTTGAATTTTTACTGCTAATGAATAAATTAACTAAAAAGGTTAATCTGCCTACATGTTTATGAAACATTATGCAAATTGCTCTCAAAAAGGTTTAATGGTAATTGAAAGCAATTGAAAACCATGGTACATTTCACTCAATTTTATCTCTTTCTTTCCTTTTTTTTTTTAAAGTATACAAATTGCACTCATTCTTAACTTTTACAGATATGTAGGGCAAGAGATCATTTTTATAAATTTAAAGTAAAAGCAGATTTCTTATAAATTTTCAGCCTTATAGATTTCCAGGATTATGGAGATGCACCTGAAAGTAAACCAATTAATTACAAAAGATGATTGCAATTTAGTATTTTAGTTACAAATCAAATTATATTTATTTAGCACATATTAAAGCAAATTACAAAATATTTGTCATACCATTTTATTTTACGAAGATAATGTAAGATCTACAATCCACTCCAGGGTAGTGTGGGTTCATAAGGGCTGAATCTTGCACCTGTGGGATGGCAACTTTTAAAGGTAAGTTGCTCAGTTTCCATGGCTCTGTTCTAAATTCAACACAGGAATACATAAGATACACTCTCAAGGAGATGAGACATGTTCAGAATTACAGTGCAAGCCCACAATTCTGTCTTTATTAACAAATGGCCCTGTCCTTCTGATTGAAAAAGAACAGAATTGAGAGAGAGCAGGGACAGAGAGAAATATAGTATAGCATGGTCCTCGAAGTGTTTGTTGCCATAAAAGTCTGTAAAAAAGACTCCAAGCCAAGTTTTTGTAGGAGATAAGATAAATGGTAGTTACTTTAATGAGCAATCCCGCTCATCCAGGAATACATAGCCGCACGCGTGTGCAAGCTTTGATTTCTATAGCTTTTATAATATAATCTATCCAATCACTACAGTCCACATGTCCAGTTCCACTTCTGTCCCCTCCCAGTTCCTCCCCCCTCTTGAACTGAGGATGGGGTCTTAGGGACCCTCTGTCTTCATCCACCTCCTCTTCTTCAGCACATAAAGGTCTTTTGGATGCTCTCCAGTGCTCCGAGTCACTCTGCTCTGTGTTTATGTTTCACTCTGATATCCTCCAATCTAGTACCTTGAGAAAGAGACTAAATAGCTGGCAGATCTTAGCTGCCTGTTCTGGAGCAGGGGTAGAGATAGAAGGACCTTATGCTTAAGGTGTTAAATATTAACCCACTAAAATCTACAGTGCTACATCTACTGTGTTTCCAAAATCTACAAAATATGAAAATCGAAAAAATCAAAAACCTCTTTGGCATCAGTTTATAAAAGGCATTAACAGAAAACAAAACAATAGGTCTATACAGAAAGGCTCGTTTTCCAAAAAAACCCCCAGTCAAATAACAGCAACAACAAAAAACTCAGGAAAAAAGAGCTACTACTCAAGCTGTGAAATGTGGCAGTCTTATTGTTCAGGAAATTTTTATTTGCAGACAAATCACCTGCATTTGTTTCATCACTGAGTTCCCTCTCTAGGCTGGATTTCAAAACAATCTGAATATTTGTTCTATGAAGGAATGAGATGTGTTTCTTAAAGACTATAGTAATCTTATCTGAGAAATTAATACTTGATTTGCCTAACACCTAAAATATTCTAGACATTTATGTAGGCACAGATGTTTTAGCAACAAGGACATCTTTTCTCTTTCTTTTATCTTCCCTTTGTTTGGGTTTCCTTTTTTTGTTGTTGTTGTTGTTGTTGTTTGTTTGTTCGGTTGGTTTTGGGTTTTTTTTGTTTAGACTTTCCATAAAAACATGTTAAAACACACAGTCTAACAGAGATTATATCTATATCTATATCTATATATCTCAATATTCTTTCATTATTTTTTATGAGTATTTTTCTTAAACTTCTGTGATTTTGAAAATATTTTTTATTTGATTTTTTTTTTGTTTATTTTACCTTCAGTTTTTGTCAGTCATCCTTTTTTTCCTTGGCTTTTCCTTTTGTGGGCAGGATTTGGTGAATAGAAAAAGGAAATAAAGGAAGAAAAGGAGGAAAACCATTAGCTTGTTGTGAATATATTTAGTGTTGAGTAAAGTATGTACATCTACATAAAAATGTGTTTGAAAATTTTCAAGTGGCTCTGTTTGAAGCTGTTTACTTCAAACATCCCTGCTGGGTCTTCAAGATTAGTTAGCTGCATTGAATTCTGCTCAGAACACTGCCTTAGATCTCTTCGGGAAATTAAAAATAGTGCAGAATGTGGTTTTGAAGTATATGCAGTCTGTGCTGACTGCCAGTAGATTGAATAGTGAGGGACCATCCTCGATTTAAGAGTTCTTGCCTTTGTATCAGAAATCAGCAGAGCCCTTGAATTCATTGCTGACATGAAGAGACAATGGCTGCTCATCCTGCACTGGTGGCCCTGCCTGGGCAGCTCTTTTCCTCCACTGCCTCTAGTAGCCCAAAGCTGCCCAGTACTGTATTTCAAAACTTTCTGTAACTGTGTCATCCTCATGACTTCCTCTGAAGGGCAATTTTGCTTAGGAACTGGGGGTTTTTGTGTGTGTGTGTGTGGTTTTTTTGGGTTTTTTTGTTTTTTTTTTTGTCATTTCACCTCCAGAAGATAGTACTGGTCATTATCATGTGAAGAGGAGATCAGTTCTCACTTCCCACTAATGTCTTAGTTAAGTAATGAAGGTTCCTTAAATTCTTTTATACTCTAGATGTGTTTATTAAGAATAAAAAATAGCCAGAAATATAGGAAGTGTTTTTGCTCAAAAGCCATTGACATTCTACTTCCCACTTCTCCTGTGTGGTTATTCTCATAGCCAAATTTCCCTGATAGTATTTTTGTTGGTATCTCCCATATATGTTTTCATGGATATTTTATATCCTTTTCTTTTTGCACTTCAGTAGGTTTTGTAAATCATTGATGTTCTCTGATCCTCCCCCCCTCCCCCACCAGTTATAAACATAAATCTCCCATTCTTATCCTCTGCTCGGTGTTTTTGTTCTGTTTTTATAAATTTCACTATTCTTTTCCCTAGTAATTCCAAAATGAGCACAGGAAGTCAGAAATACTTCAAAGGAAATTATAACAATGCATTTAGTATTAGTAATACTTCCCTTCAATTAAATGAAGTCCATCATCTGGTGCATAAAATTTATCCAAAAACAAGAGAATTTTTAACAATGCAGAGATTTGGGGAACAGATTTTTTTTCAGCATGGGTAAAAGTAGGTTCCTCCATTTCCTACATTGTAAAGCACTGATTTGTCTGTGATTATGAATTAGAGAAGTCACAACATCTTGTTGTGGCAGGTGGCGAGGATTGTTGGTGCACTTCCCACTTTGTCAATCGCCTCACACCTTATCCAAGGGGATAGATGCAAAATCAGGGTGAGTGGGAATCAAGCCCCAGCTTCTCATACAGTGGAGAGGTACCTAAAGGCTGTCTTCAATACACAGGACTTCATGGTTGGGGTACGAATAACCACAAAATACTTTTCCTCATAAAATTTACAGCATTTTCTACTCCTGCCCATATCAGAGAAATACCAGATGAGAAAACGTTCTTTCTTCAGTTTTCTTCCCAGAACTGGTTTGGAACCAAATGTTCATAATTCTACATTAGTGGCAAAAAGCACCAAAGTATTTCTCTATTTTCAAGAGCGGGGAAAAAAAGATGGCTACTATATTTTTTCGGCTTTCAATGCAGGTCACTCTTGACTGCGCATAGAGGAGCTTGTCACATGGGCACTCCTACCTCTTTTACAACTATCTGGGAATCTGGCAGAAAAATATTTACCTGCTTCCAAATTATGAGGATGATTTGTGGTTTGTGGTTTATACTTCATCTTGTTACAGTAGGTGCAATATACTGCCTCCTACACTTTCCCAGGAGTCAATCACATCATTAGTCACCTCTGTAGCAATGTAGCCCAAGAAGCAGTTAAAGGTTTTAAAAGCAGTAACTCTTTAGACCACAAGGATTGTTTTCCACTCCCTTGCAGCATTTGGCACACTTCAGAGGCATGAGGGGACATGGCTGCTTTACATCTGGGCAAAGGAATAGACCAATCAACCCACTGTTTCCAGCCTGGAGAGCAAGCAGAGGTCACAGAACAGGTTAGCTGTACCTAAAGCACACAGCAAACAAGTGACCTCATGGCTATAAGATCTCTCTTATTCCTGAAATGTTTCTGCTCCTGGTCACAAGAGACCCAGATGGCAAACAAAAGCTGTCAGTAAGGTTTTTATGTGATGATAAACAGATATCATGTGCCCTCAAATATTTAATAAGTTTGAACTGAAATATCAGAATGTCCTCATCACTTCTGATCTAACTTTTTAACTCAGAGCTTTCAACAAGATCAGAGATTGAGTTGGCTAGGAGAATTTACTACCCAAAAGTTATTAAAAAAGAAAGAAAAGAAAAAAAAAGATTTGTAGAAGCACACAGAACATTGATTGATTTTTCTGTATATTTTTTGACTTAAAAATTGTTGAGCATTTGGATATTTTACTTTCCCTCAGACCTGAGAATTCTTATGCCAGGTGATGCCCAAGGGAGAATTTTTACCTGGTGTTATAATGGGAAGCCTGGCAGACTTAACACATTACTCCAGTGTTTGCATCAATTATGTCTCATTTCTGTGGTTATTGGACACATTTCAGGTAGTCTTGACCATCAGACCCTTTCAAACCCACATTTCTCACAAAGTTACTCAGGACAATATTATTGCAGAATGATTTAACAGTCTCCAGATAGAACACATTAGCAAGATGTATGATTTATATTTTTGTAGGCATTAGCAGAGTGACTTGAATAAAATAAGAACCAGTTCTTAGTTCAAGTTTTGTTTTCAGATTTAAAACTGGTTAGCTAAAGTTCCAGTAATTTTATTGGCTCTTTCTTATTGTCATTTTATTCATACTCATACCTCTCACAGGCCTCCTTCCACTTCAGTGGAATATTGTTTGAATAAAGGCTGAGTACAGACTGACTCAAAGTTACAACAATATTAAAAGAGAACATCCATAAATATGTGGGTATAGACATTAAATCTCTATATACATTTTAGTGCTATTTGTCAATAATGGTCTAAATTTAAACACAAGTAGAGATGTCAAGAGAGAAATTTGGATACCTAGAAAGGGAATCAAATTGCAATACCTGTAAATTGTCATTAAGAATACAGGAAAAACAACAACAACAAAAATAATAATTAAAAAACAACAACAACAAAAAAAATGCCTGCACAATACCCATTCCCAAATTTGATAAATTCCTAGAGGTCTGTGCAGTTTCATCCTAACCAGACAACTCTTTCCTCTAGATCTGACTGGGCTCTGGATGGCAGGTGTGGTCATGCCTAAATTACTTAATTGTATGAACAAACTCAATGTGTATTTCAGTCACTGAATTTGGAGCGTCCCATCTATTGCCACTGAGTGTTGATAACAGCTGTGGAGTACTTTTATAACCACAGTCCTGTCAGTGAAGTTTTCCTCCCTGAGTCGTCTAAGAGTGGATATCTCTCATTTCCTAGAGGAAGGCAGGTAGAGAGAATGAGTTCTAACTCAGGTAAGGGTCTAAGGGTTCTGACAGACTTTTGTTTCTGCTCTAAGACTTGAGCACTTAAATATAGGTTAACTACTGAGGTGGTAGATGAAATGGCAAATCTTTGCTTAACTCAGACCTGAGACACAAACTGCTTGGATTTTGTAGTGTTCAAAGTCTGGACCTGCGTTACACAATTTTTTAAAAAAGTTTTTAATCTTGCCTGTAACATTCAACCCCTGAAAATGGAGCTACCTTCTATTCTCTTGCATCTCTCCAACCGCAGTCCTAGAGTCAGCTTTCACTGAACTAATTATATGGCCCATAATATTACAGAAAACAGGTATGGCATAGAGATGTAACTCCCTAGAACAGAGTTCACAGACAGTCAATGTATGGAATTTAACACTAGTGTAAAGTATGCAATTAAGCACCTTTAAAAATCTGATCTGCAATTAGTCAGCATTTCACGGTAACAATCAATAAAAGTAAATGAAGCTAACAGTTCAATGTAATCATGTATCAGCAAATCAAATGCAGACTGACATGCTATCCCAGAGTAATTTATTTCTGCTATTGATTTCAGTGGTGGTTTTGTCTGTTGACCTGCATATGCTATGTTGAATTTAGTCCATAGAGATTAACAGACATATAGGTTGACATTGAATCAAGTGATCATATTCCAAATGAGCACCAAAGAGTGATTTTTTTATTTCTTAATACTAAGTATTCAAGAATCCATTAGCAGTCTATTAATAATATGGGGTCGCTGAAAATAAATTTGTAACTTTGAAATTCTGTTTTCCAGATCAGAAAACCAAGGCAGTCCTCCCCTGCTGCACTCCACGTGTTAACACAGAGAAGCATTTTTTTGTTCTGTTTTTTTTTTTTTTTTTTTTT
>VWZD01007568.1:6915-21862 GCA_013396695.1 Sakesphorus luctuosus | reverse complement strand
CCCCCCAGCTATCATGTTTGACATTTTCTATGAAGATAGGTAAAGGAAAAACAGAAGAATCCATCATCTTGCAGCAGAAAATTTTCAGAGCAAGTTCTGATTTCTTGTGCAGTAAAGTTGACAGACAGGTCTTACCCTCCACTCACACTAAATGGAACAGTATGAAACTGGCCTAAGTGAAATAGTACTTGAAATAAACTTTGTTCTGAACCCTTTCTCTCACTCCGGAAAAGGGATAGCATTTTTAAACTAAAGGAAGGTAGATTCAGACCTAGGTATGAGGCAGAATTTTTTTACAATGCAAGTGGTGAAATACTTGCATAGGCAGCCCGGAGAGGTGGTAGATGTCCCATCTCTGGAAACAGTCAAGGTAAGATTGGATGGGGCTCTGAGCAACTAGTTGATGTCCCTCCTCATTGAAGGGGGTTTAGACTAGATGATTTTTATAAGTCCCTTCAACAACCTATTCTATGATTCTATGATTTGCTTTTACATATCTCCCTATTTTCTTTCATCTTATATGCAGGATATTGTCCTTTTAGAGCAGAAGACATCATACATAGATATGAGAAAAAGTTGCAAGAATGCAAAAAGTGCATAGCACCTATCATGAATGAATGCTTCAAAAGGATTTTTTTCCTTTTATGTATTCTACAGAGCTATGCTTGTAAATATGGAGTTTCAAAATAATTTCTGCAAGAGGAAACTTTAACTTATATTTGGAAGATCCCTTCCAAATCCCAGTCAACTGTTACCTGAATTGCCCAAATATTAGTCTTGCATGAAAGTTAAATGCCTTCTATTTAGAATATAACCCACATACAGGAGTAGAATAGCATTAAATTGAAGGTACAGAATACATAGAAAAGCAAGAAGAAACAGAAGAAAGGACAACACTAAGAATGCACAGCAATGCCATAGCACCATATTCTAGCCTTTACATTTTAAGAATAATGTGTTGAACTATATGTAGTTTGCTGTCTGGGTCTAGAGCCTAAACAGCTTGTGGCTACTCAAGGATGAACTTGAATCATTTTTAATAAAAAATGTGCAAGGGATAGAGTGGAAAACAACAGAAATGATGAGATTTTCACAGCCACATAACAGTAAGTTATTTGATTTCCCTGAAAATCCAGATGCAGAGCAATTCCATTCACATTGTAGGATGTTGCCCTGCAGCACGTATTAGAGCTGTCACTCCGCTGTTTCACTTCTAGTGCATTACATATGTGTACAATATAGTTCTTCTCCCTGAGGTTAAATTTTGCTCATTGTACAACCAAGACCTTGAGGGCTAACACACACAGCTGAGAAAGTGTTATTTTGTCAATTTTGCTATAGAACTCTATCCAGCTATATGAAGAAATTCTTCGTTTACTGTTCTTCTTGTCCGTATGTTCTTTCTCTGAAAAAAAAATTATTTTAATATTGTTTAATGTAAAAGGCCATTTCAAAGAAAAGAAACTTCATCAAAGATCAACAACTTTTTCTGATCTAGAGTAGTCATTGTCTGCATGACTGAGTACTGCTGTCAGTACTAACCACACTGATATGCAGATTCATGTCATAAGGGTTTAGTTCAGATACACAGATTCAGAGGTTCTGATGCATTTGAAATAGCCAAAACCTTTAAAATTAAGATTATGGAGTCCTGTACACTGCATTAGCCTAAACTTCCAGTTGGTACTAACCTAGCCCTCAGCTAGGTTCTTTTACGACTGCTTAACATTTATATTACCTTCTGCTTTATGTCTTATACCCCAGTGATAAACAGAAAGCATCAAACACTCAAAAATAATGTCAAATATTAGATCAGGCTACCTCAACAGGGGTACATCATAAATAAAATAAAAAGAATATGATGGAAGACATCCATCTTTAAGATGAAGGGGCAGCAGACATCTGATATGTTCAGCTGCAGTATAAAGAGGGGAAATGGTGCATGTCCAACAAAAAAAGGGCCACAAGATTTTCAGTATTTTATGTACAGCATCTGTAATCCTATTACTGACTGGACATAAAAGTTTTCCTATCAATCAGAAGTTTGTTAAGGAGTGTGCCTACATTAGCAGGAAGAATGGCTGCATTAAAAATTTTGTTTCAGACTTTAGTCCATAATCCAAATGTCCTAACTGAGGCTTTGAAAGTTTTCCTCCTTTTTTACCCTCTCATCTGAGCTAACCTGTTTGTAAAGCACCTGGAAAAGTTGTGTTGAATTGTATATTGTACACAGGATGTTATTATAGAATTGGTTTTTTGAAAACTGGTTAATTATAAAGTAAGAAAGCTCAAGTATATCAGTCATTTTCTTCAGTGTTATTTCTTTGGGCTTTCAAAAGGTTTATCTAAAAGTAATATATTTACTTCTGTAGAAAGAATTAATTGTGTTCTCATTTCAAAACATTTCACATAGTCAAAAAATCTTAAGAAAAAACTCTTAATGTATCCTAAAGAATTATTTCTTGTGTGATATTATTCATCACAGGGGGCATACATGGGGGATCAAACATGACAACAGTCTTGTGGTGGATCAATGAAATTGTTTTGACTGTTTGCAATATTTATATTAACATATTTGAAAGACTGAAAGAAAAATTTGTGAGCAGACTGGGTATAGAGTGTAGTATGTAAAAAGATTGACTCATTCGTACTCCTTAATTTATTTCACAATAGTGTAAGTCATATAATTGCTAAATTTATCATAACTGATTTACAAACTTCACTTTCAGGAAAAATGCAAGGTATTCTAGTGGAGTCAAAAGAACTTTTTTTTTCCTCTACAATGTGTTTCATGTGTCAACAAAAATTCCTCACTAAACATTACACCAAGGGGACAACTCTCCATCACCTCAAATTTTACCTCCTGTGTTAAAACAATACACGATACCAAAAACCAGTATGCTACCAAATCTTTAATAGGTTTCTGACACCTACATGCATGTCAAAAACTCTTTACTGTTGTATATCTATAGAAGGCTATGGCATCTATGTCTTGTATATATGGAATGCAAAAAACTCAGTGGTTACCCTTTCCCAGATTTCATTTAAGCAATCAGAATATTAGCTTCCACAAGAAGTTCTTTGATCATCTAGTTTTAGATACCAATGTTGTAGTTAATAAATTAATGACTGTCTTATCAAGCCACCATTCTAGTCATTCATCAGTCTGTCCTCCAGTGGACAGCTACTTGTCTGTAAGCCTGTGCCTGGAGAAATACTTCCACAGGCAGAAAATGCAAGATATCTTGGGTTTGCTCATTAGTGTCCACGAATGAATAATTCAGAACATATCAATGAAACATTCAAAACATATCAGTTATTCAAAAGGGATTCATGTTTGGTTTCGACAGAGAGTCAGCTGATTAGCAGTATTTACCAGCTGTCAAAAATCAATTTTGTAAAATGGTAGAAAGGTAGTCAGTGTTATACTGAAGGATACTAAAATTACATACCTACAAGAATTTTTCTTTGCTATTTTATGAAAGTGATTATCAAGTCCATTTAGATTTGAATCTACAGAATTTTTCAATATAGATTTCAGAATGACAAAGATATTCAAAGAGATAACTTGGAACAACATGACAATTCTTAATCCTACATAGATTGAAAACAGGATTAATGTAAATGATGAATCAATATGAACTAAACCATTAAGTATGTCCGGCTTTCTTGAAAACCATACACAAAATTACTCTATTAACATTAAAATATGCATATAAAATCCTGTTAATAAAAGTTAACTTAAATTTTGTCTAATAACAATCCTAGCTGCTTTCAGAAAGTGGCAGTTACTAAATGAAATAGGAGAACTGAATTCCACAATCTTGTAGTCGAAACTAAAAACACCAAGGAAAAGCACTTGCGACATGAAACAAGCCACTAAAGAATGAATCAGATCCTGTACATCCCAACAATTTTAACTAATAAATATTGAAAAGTTCATGAGCTAATTTATTAAACTCTCAACAGAAACAATATCATTTCCCCAAGCTACTCACTCTGTAAATTCCCTCAGTGACCTGTCTCATAACATACATTTTTAAGAGAATAGTTAGCACATAGATAAAAATTTATTTGAAAAATAATACTGAAATAAACAAATGTATGGTTTCAAGGCCATGCAAAGTTAATTAGAGCCCAAAGAAATTACAAATAATGGTGAAAGTGATTCTTTACGCTAGTGGGAAAGGTTAGGAAGAAACATAAGGATGACAAGGAAAAGGGGGGAAAGGGAAATAGTGTATTGTTAAAAATGTTTTGGTTGGGAGATGAAACACTTGACCTGTGAGGATATGTTGAGGAATGACGGTTTGTTCATCCAAGAGGAGAGGCAACTGTGGTGGGGTAAATAGCAGCACTCCCATATTACAAAGAATTGAAAATTACTGTCAGGATTATAAAGAAGATAGTTACTTTTCACAGAAATTTGTGGCAATGGAGGATGACAGACAACATAAAATTAGAGAACAGATCCTAAGGCTAGTTGTAAGAAGAACCTCTGCCACTGTAGGGACATTCAAGCACTGGCACAGCTTGTCCAGTGGCTGTGCAGTCTCCAGCCTTGATTTTTTTTCAAGTCCCTAAGTGGATAAAGTCCTGAGCCTTCATCTGGCCTCATAACTGAGTTTGCTTTGAGAAAGGGATTGGACTAAGGGCCTCATGAAGTCCTCTTGGCATGAGTTATTCTATGAAGGTGTCATATTTCTTTCCTGTGAAACTCAGGTTTACAGTTGTTTTAGAAAATGCATTTCTGAAGACCATATGAGAGACCTAATTAGCCAGTGGTTCAGTTAGATGAGACAAATGCTACATATGCAAATTAACAATTCTGGTAGAAACACTTGGAAAATTAAATTTCATAATACAGATATTTTAAAAAAAAAAAATTCGTAGTACACAGAAACAATCTCGATGTTCATTTGACACTTGAAATTCCTAAATCGCACAGATGCATTACATCTTATTTAGTGTACTTTACGTTTGACTGCAAATGTATTGGATTTGCATGTGTTAAGGCATATCCAAATCCCAAAGAGCTGACAATCTCAAATGTCAAGAAAGATGAAGTCTAAGTGAAAGGAAAGGTTATTATAACTATTCCCACATGACTGACGCGCCAAAAGATTACATAAAATGAGATTGGCCCCTTTTAATGACTGAGGAGACTGATCTCAATTTGCCTGAAACCCAGACAGGTATCTTAAATATTTTTTTTTTAATTTTCAGTGTTGTATGCACCTTTGTAAAACAAACTAGCTGTGCATTGGTAAATTAATTTAAATTTAATATATCCTATTAAACTGAAATTTTTGTCAGTGTGTGTATGCATATTCCCCATATAATTTCCACTGAAAGTTTTATGATGCACTAAGAGTTCTATTCTCCAGTCCTGATATTAACATTTGTACACAAAGCTCCCATTAATGTTGATGAGGAGCTATACATATAAATCTCCTCCCTTTCCCCAAGTACTGATGGCAGCACTGATGCAAAAGTGCTCTCATCTTTTTTTTTCCTCATCTTTCATGATCTTTTTCAGATGTAACATGAAACAAATCTCTGGGAGTGAAATAAAAGAAAATGAAAAATCCTCCTTTTCTAATTAATGACTAGTCTGTTTTGCCTTTTTTCGGTGTTCACAATTATTTTTTTATTTTCTCTGGAGGGGTAAAAAGCATAAAATAAAAAACAAGACATTTCTTACCCTACCCAAAAATCCAACTGGAAACATAGTTTTAAGCTTCTTTCGTTTTGTACAATTTCTACTGAAACATTTCCTTGCACAAACTGTTTCCTCTGAAACATTAAAGCTGAAGTTCACACTATGCCCCAGTAGAAGATTTGTCCTAAAACTCATTGATTAAAATCAATTAAAATCTATGCTCTGCATGCTTCGTCATCACCTTTTGTAGTTTCTCTAGGAACATTTCAATCTATTGTGGACCTTAGTTTAACAATTGATTTTATGATTTTTCTTCACGAGACAACAACAAAGGATGGATTTTTGCAGTATAGCTACTGGAAATGGATACCCTTCATCCCTCTTGCCTCACACCCTTGAACACTACCTAGAAATATCTTTATGAAAGTTTTGGAATTATGCAGTACCTATAAAGAAAGGACACTCAAAGTTCCTAATGAAATTCAGATTTATAAATATTTAGTTGTGTAGGAAGACTAAACCCTGGTAGAATCTGAGTTTCAATTGTCTCTCGGTGTGGTAATGACTGCACATCTCTTGATCACATGGTATTTCCAAAGGGAAGATGTACATGGAGAAAGTCATATTATATGAAAAGCCTCTGGTGTGAAAGGTCTGGAATATTCTGTGAGTACAACAGCACCTGAGAACACCTCCTTGTAGATCTACTACATAGATCTTTCTGCAGTGACTAGAGTCAGGTTTCATTGTGCGTAAGGTGTAGAGATTCCAGGCCTGCCTGAAAGGTTGGTTTTGCACAGCAGTGTGGATGTATCCTTTGATTTCATAATAGGAGCACTTTTCTAGTATTTTGGAAATGGATTAAACTAAGCCACGAAGAAGTTTGGTGAATAGAAAAGTCACTAGGGAATATAGCACAGAGGAATTGGAACTTACAATTTAGCTCGTTCCTCGCTATTTCCCAGCACAGTTAAGGTCATAATGTGACAGAAGCTTTCCTTGGAAATGTTTTATGCTGCTACTGGACAGATAGCTAGGTAGTTTCTGCAGCTGTGCAGAATATCTGCAGGCTGATCACAGATTGTCTACTTCAAGCATTCTAGAGGCAAATATTTTCTGCAAATTATATCTCAGCTGCCAGTTGAATCTTTTGTTATTCTCTCAGGATCTTCAGGTTTATATTGATATTTAAAGAATTTGTTACAAACTGACATACAAAAAGTTAAAAAAAAAAAGACTTCTAGGAGGTCATTGAGTTGATAAACTGCTTTATTGAGAAAGGTGAACTTTAGCTGATTTGTATAGTACTACCACACAGAAAGCAATCAAGTAAGTTAATTCACTTGGGAAGAGTTTGGGTATCATTGCTTGAAGGCTGAACATGAAAATGCTCAATGCTTATTAAATGACCATAATTCCTCAAGGTTGTGACATGTCTGAGAGGGATAGAAAGCTGTGATCAGAAAATCTAAGCAATAAAATCTACAATGCAGTGGCATGCTTAGGAGGATTTTTTTACTCTCCACCAGCTCACAAAAAGGGTAAATAAAACAAATAGGCTAGGCAGATCTCTAAGCATTTCAAATGTCTAATTTCTGATTGCAGTTTGAGATAACATCAGTTTATTTAAAAAGAAATTTGATTTGCTGTTTTAGATGAAAAATACATACTTTTCACCAATTGCTCATTATACTCATTGGCATCCTTAGAATCTAACGGCTTGCAGTGGGAATTTGGAGCTGGCACACATATCAGGTGATGCTTGCTATTGCTGCTGGCCTCCAAGCCTTCCAGGAATTCTGGATTTCTATCTCAAAACTCCAGCCAGAAATTAATGTGATTCAAATCAAACAATCCTGAATAGTCACACTGGCAGCTCTGCTCAAGAAAAGCTATGCTGCCAGTAAGGAACAGAGCCAGCGGACGATCGCAGAGACAAATGCTACCTTTAATCTTGCCCTTGAGGATTAAATGAGTCCTTTTACCTTGGGAAGATTATGTATGTTTTTTACACAAATACCAAGAGATTCCTAGTAGCTCTTCCACTTCACATAGCCCAAAGGTCTAAACATTCAGTCATTTTCTGTGATTTATTCTGAACTACTTCAAAATTTCCTACTCATAAAAAATGTTAATTTCTATCTTATTTGCCTTCATTTAACACTGCTGCTCTGATTTAGACCATGAGAAAAATCAGAAGTGTTTATTTTTTGTTTAAATTTTGTGTGGAAATGTGAAAATAGTCAGAATCTCAGGAAAAAGATAGTAGCTAGATCTAAGTTTACAGGTATCTTGTTGATACTGAGTGGATTAGAGTGAGCACAAAATCTAAGAACCTGCAGCTCATTTGTACTTTGCAATCACAGAGTTTACAGGGACACCTCAGAGAATGATAAAAACACAAAGTAATGTGATATCTTACTGAAACATAAACCTCAGTAGTTTTCCCCGTCTTTCAAAGTCTGGAAGAACCTGCATTAGAAAATGCTTTCTCTTCAGAGGAAACTGCTTTAGAGCAGTTACTTTAGAGGTTGCTGCTGTGTAGATAGCTAAGGTATAGAAAATTCTAGCAAGCTCTTTGAGGCACATTTTAGAAGATTCTTTTAAACTGTTGGTTGAGAAGAGAGTCACATGTTATACATAGATATGGATCTATCTACTTATAACTAGTGATGGTTCTTAAGCCAGTGTCTTGCATTACTCTTGGACAGAACATCCATTGGTCTTGTTAGCTTGAGGAAATGAGATTTACTTTTCAGTAAAATACAGATAATACTAGCTTGTAGGAAACTTTGATTCTTTGCAATCCTTTCTCCTTTAAGACTGTGCTAGTTCAGAAATATAGAATGATAAGGGGAAAGGGAAAAAGGCATCCTGTTTTGTAACTGGGAGCTCTATATGTTCAAATGCCTGTTCTCCAGAAAATTCTTATAGTTTCTCGGGTTTTTATAGAGCTCCCTCATCCAGAAACTACCTAGGCTCACCTTTCTATATTTTTTCTGCTTGCTTTTAGATTGTATGATCTTTGGAGGCTTTCTGCACTGCCATTTTGAGGCATCTAAATTTTACCCACTGAAACACCAAATAAAGATTATAGATATTTGATTCAGACTTTTGAATTTATCACCAAAAATAAAATCTATGCGGTTTTGAAGTTCGTTGGCCTGAGAAAAATAAAATTTAAAAAAAACAACAGCAAAAAAACCAAACCAAAATGAAACAACAAAAAACACACACACAAAAACCCCCACTGCTCCAACAGTTTGACAGTCATAGTAAGACAGTCCTTGGCGGAGGAGCAAAATGAACTAACATTGTAAACTGTCCCCAAGAACTGGGAGTACTAAGAAAGGAATATCCTGGCCTTAATGAAATGGGGGAAGTTTCAGGACCATAAAGATACTCAGGTCCTCCCTGCTATGTAAGAAAGATTTATTCTCGGTCTTATCTGAGGGAGATGTGCAATTACAGTCTATAAATAAAATGGGAAATGCATCACACCAGCAAACAAACAATAATATATATAGTAATATTCTACATTTCTCTAACTTGTTTAATTGTCATGTTTTTAAAAGCCTTAGCATGTAATTTTTAAATTAAACCTCAGAAAACCCTCCTAAACGAATAAGTAAACCAAACCAAATTTTAGAAAGGGACAACTAGGATCAAAACACTTGTGTGATTTACCAAGGTCATACCATTTATCAAAGCAGAAAGAGAACCAAAATCAATGAATCCTAAAGCTTTGCTTTTACCACCAGTGTCTGCTTCCTGGTTTATTTGTTATCTGTTTCATAAACTATATTAGAAATGGTTTCAGGAACCACTGGAACCAACATTACACATCCTACAGAAATGTAGTCAAAATGTAATTTAGTAAAGGAAGTCAGCTGGAATGAGTCAGACCGCAGTTCTAACTCAACTTCATTACCTAGGTTGTTTTCCTCTGTTTGCAAAGAGCAATGATAGGTTTCACAGAAGTCAGATGGAGACTGCAAAAATAAACCTAGGAAGCTGGAGTCAAAGAACTCAGAGTGGTTGCCACTAGATGGCAGAGATTAAATGCTGCCTGTTTCTGTGGGTCGGCTCAACAGCCCAGCTGCGGCCGGAGAATTGACATACTGCATATGGCCCTGTTCCATAACTGCAGTGGGATACTGGAGTTTCCAAAGGTAAAATGGAAAATGATTCACAAAAGCCTGTAATCAAAGCATCTGAAATTACAGCACGACATACTGCGTTGATCTAACATAACTATGTGTTTGATATGTGCAGCCTAGACATGCACAAAGCTTCTGCAACTAAAGCTCAAAGTGAGCTGAGCTGCATCAGTGGGAGTTTTTTAGGTAACTGTCTGAGGGTTTGTGTCAAAATTACCTCAGGTTTCCTGGGTAATATTTGTCATGCTACTTGCATGTGGACACATCTTTTCTGTCAGATTCTCAGCTTTATTTAACAGTAGTCAAACCCTTTGTTTTTAAAGTTACCTGTTTCCAAGCCTAAACTGTTGTGAAGTAAAGCTTGCAAAACAGGTATTCTAAAAGGAATTAAACGAAAAACTGTTCATTAAACACACACACACACACACACACACACACACAGACATTCTGATTTTTTTTAATTGAAGATTAGATTCTGAAGACTTCACAAATAATTTTATTATCTTAGTAAAAGAGTAGAAAATATCACAAGTCTCTCAAGTTCCCAAACTCAGAATCCAGTAATTATTTCAATTTTTTTATATATATATTTGTGAATATTGTTGGTTTTTACAAAATGCATTTCTGCTACTAAAATTGTATGACAAATAAGAACTTTTCCCATTTTTAACCCTTACAAGTGGCAGCAACATTCTGAATCAAAACAGAAATAGGTTTTCTGATCCAGCTCAAAATTTCTACCTTTTCTCCCATCCCCAGTGAATTTGAAGCTTGAAGATGACCCATAAGCTTAATTTATGGACTAATAAAATTCATTTTGAACCAGAAGTAAAATATACAGAGTGGGAATCCTTTGCCTGCCTAAAATGACTAGAGAGTCATGGTCCTAAATCAAAGGCAAACATTTAACTTTTAGCTTCAAAGGACAAGACAATGTCTTCTTCTGGCCAGGAAAGTGGTGAGCTGAACATATTTATAGTACTTCATATCTGTTTTGGACTGGCTGCTCCCTTCACACAGTTGTGTCATTTTTCTTTCTTCCTCTTATGCTTGTTCCTCAACAACACAATTTTTTCCATTTCTCCTTGTCAACATTGTACTTTTAGCAGAATGGGGTCCTGCAGAGCAATGGAGCCTGCTGAAGGATCTCCACAGGAACATTTTGATATCTAACAACATCAGTATATTTTAAGAAATTTGCTTAACATAAAGGAAAAGCCATAAATATTGTATAATTTTCAGTTAATTTTTCTATGTCCCTAAGCTTATGGTACATCTCTGATTCCCCATTCATACAAAAGAGGGGTGGACAGAGGAAATGAGATGGTTCCAGCATCTGTGCCAGCATGACAGCAATGCTGCATCTGCTGGTGCCAGCTGGAGGTAAGGGCTAAACCCTGTTGTTCCAACGCTAAATATACATCTGTAAAAATGCCATTTCCACATGTCTGAACAATTTGTAGGTGAAATTTATATGCCTACTTTAAACAGTGATAAAGCACCACCTTCGTTACCAACACTGAGAAAACATAAACCAAAGAATCCACAGTAAGCATTAAATAGCCTGAGCATTTGCTCCCAATCTCTCTTTGGGCTGTAAATGAAATGGTGAAATTTCTTACAGCTTTATTCTGTTACTGAGTCTGTTTCCCTTCCCTTCCTTTCCCTTTCTTTTATTTCATAAGAAAAGCAATAAATGACTGCTTTCTGTTACAATGTTTTGCCACAGTGATGTGGCAATTTAAATTAAAAGAGTATGGTCTCCTGCCTAGCTTCTGAGACATTTTGGATATTTTTTGCTAATATTCAAATTGTTTTCTCTGTCTTGTAGTTTTACCCAGCACTCTCTGTCACTGCTTTATCTCTAAAATGAAGATAACAATATTTCCTTCATGCATAGGGATATAATGATTAGACCATTTTTTTTAAAGGAAGTTCTTTGAGATCCTCAACAAAATGTAAAATATTCCTCTTCACAATGACAGTGTAATTTCTTCCATTATTACTGATGCCTCTGGAGAAATTATAAATCAATAGCTGTAAGGGAAAGGGTATGAGAAAAAGTTCTAGGAAAATAAACATTAAAAAAGGGGGGGGAAAGAACAGAATTGTTCAATGAATAAAGGCAGGCTTACTTGAATTGTTAAGGAGAACTATCTGGACTTATGTGGGTGTTTCACCAAGGGGTCAAGAATAATATGAAAGGAGTAAAGACAAATTGGAATTGTAGAATACTAGTGTAATAAACCCAAATAAATCACGTTTAAATGACCAGATTTGTGATCCTCCAGAGAGCACTGTAGCAAGAAATCTCAGTCTCATCTCTTCCTGCCCACACACATTCTTTCTAATAAGATCAAGAAGACACAGGCAGCTCCACGGCCTATTTGAGATTTATTCTTCTCCCAGAAGGAACAGACCCATTTTTCATGCATTTTAACCATTTCCCTGCCTTCTCCCCTCCCCCCTCAAAAAAACCCAAGCAATACAGTAATGGCAGCATCTGTCATGCAGTGATGCAGCCCGAGATCTGAAAACCTTTGCATGGCTCCAGAGCACATGGAGAGTTTTGGGATTTCAGATGCTGGAGATCATTGTTAACATCATCAAAGTAATGTATGATCCACCATATGCTCCAAATCCTAGAGAATTTCACAGACATGAAGGTATCAACTATATTTAATGCTGAAGAGAACCAAGCTGCTCTTCATCCCTAAGTTACATTTTCACAAATGTTAATATTCTTATCTAAAAAAAAATAAATAGAACTAAGCAATATAAACCACAAAGTCTTTGGGAATAATCAGGTTCTTAAGATGGTTTGTTTCTGTGAAGTGCAATCGGCTTATGTAATGTATTTTAATAAGCCTCTTTGACACAAATTGTTTTTAAAAATTTCATCTGACTAGAAATTATTCATCACTGCATTGATTGCCAGCTGATATGGCTGTTAATTTACATTTTGTCAGCTGGTGGATCCAAGTCTGAGTGAATACAGGTACAACTGACTTAAGTCAAATTCCTCATTGTCAAAAAAACCCACCCAAAATAACTGATTCTAATTTAAACAAAATACAAGAAATTGAGAACAGTTTCAAACTGAGACATGGAACATTCTAAACTGATGTGCCTTTCTGTGAAACTTTCTAAATTGATGTGCCTTTGCAAAAGTAGTTTTTCTTTATGTCTGATCTTTTTGAATGTTTTCCTTTAAAAATAATGTTACAAAAAACTAAAGAAGAATCCTTTTCCATTGCTAAAATCCAGAGCTGACTGGTGGCGTCTCTTAAAAGTGAGAATGAGAGATTTCTTCTAATTGTAACTAAAGCAAGACCTTGTCCAAATTACTCATATGGCTTTGAAAATGCTTATTCTTTCCAGTTGTTTCTTTCTCCTCGCCCTTCTGATATATGGTTTTCCTCACTCATATACAGTATCTGGTTTGGATTGGAACTGCAAACACAGTAGAAATCCTGCTCTTGTTGTAACATGACATGAGTTTAAAATGTGGTCTTCTTATCTCCTTGTGTCTCATTTGATTTCAAATCAGCTTTGGCAAAAGACAAAACTGTTTGACAGACCCCTTACACCTCCCACTAATGGTTTGGATATGCCAGAGACAGTTTTGGCAATAGTATGATCTGGTAAATTGTCTTATTGTCATATTCTATGAGATTTATGAATCTCTAAATCTAATTTTTTTAATTTATGGAAATTACAGCTAAACAAGTAGGAATAAATAATGACTGGGGTAATTATATCAAGATGTATCCAAGGGCAAATTGTGTGGAAAAGACTTCAAGTTCAAATTCAAGTTTTACGAAGCAAATATGACATGGGAGAGATGAATTCAATGTCAAGAATTAAAGATGATTTATTCACCAGGCCAAGAGGGAGACAGAAAAATGTAGCAGCTGTAAGTTCTACTTTCAATGATTGTGACAGAGGTGGAGAAGAGAGCTGGACTGAGAAAAGAGTTTGCAGAAATCTTGTTGAGAGTAAAAATACAAATTCACAAACCAAAGGTAGAGAGTAAAGAAACACACTAATGTGGCCTACTCATCAGAATTGAAAGCAGATTGCTTGCAAGTGTGGATTGCTGCATCCCACATTGTTACGTCAGATAGGAGTGAAATATAATGCTCAGGCATGTTTTGCTGAGTTCTTCTCTCTGTGTCAACATATACTGCAGCCACAATATTTTGAGGTGTCAGCACTGTTGTTTTCATCATATCATTTCCAGATCTACCTTCTATTCTCTGCTACAGATTTTTTTCTCATTTCATTCTTCTATTGCATTGCAAAAAGTCTAAGTAACAGTCTTCACTTGAAATACTGAATTTACCTGTTTTCAGTGCCACCAGTCCATTCCAAGATGTATTGCCACCATCACCGTAACAGATCTTTCTACCTCTGTGCTTATCAGTTGCATTTTAAACACACATTAATTAAAAATGTGTAATTACAATTATGGCTAAAATGAATGACAATGACAAAGTACTGTGATACAGTCAAAAGAGAGAACTAATGTAGAAACCAGAAATAACTTTAGAATTACATGTGCGCAGAAATGGAACTTGTCTTATGCTTGATGAACTTTGGAGTTTTATTCTTTTAACCTTTGGTCTACAGGGTATCCTTCTCAAAAAAGTTATAGGCATTTAATGTGCTCAGTGAGGCAGACAGTTAAGAGAATCTCTTTTTCTCTCTCTTGCTATCATGTAAAAGCGCACACATCCTTCATTGCAACAGGTTAATCTTTGAAAGTTCAGCGGTTCAGTGCAGATGCTTACCAAAATAAACTGAGGCTTCTGGGTTAAAGTTTCTAGCAATCCTGTGGGTAAAAGTTGCCTTGAACTATTTATGGTATTTAACATTTTCATTCTGTTCAGAAATACAATGAAGATAGGAACAAGTATTTACTTTCAGCTAAAAGCAAAGCCAGAAAAACTGGATAAATCTCTCTGTGAAAGCCATAAAAGTCATAGAGTTCAGTCGTGTGAGGTACTGGCTCTGATGGCTTCCTGTGAGATATAGCATTCCCTCAGTGTAGTCAGTGGGAACCAGAGAACTTGAAGTAATTTCATCTGATTTTCAATTGCAAACATTGCAAATTAAAGAAGGT
>VWZD01007567.1:401308-441683 GCA_013396695.1 Sakesphorus luctuosus | reverse complement strand
TGGGATTCTCCCCTGGTTGGGATTCTCCCCTGGTTGGGATTCTCTCCTGGCTGGGATTGTCTCCTGTTGGGATTCTCTCCTGGCCGGGATTCTCCCCTGGTTGGGAGTCTCCCCTGGTTGGGATTCTCTCCTGGTTGGGATTCTCCCCTGTTTGGGATTGTCTCCTGCTGGGATTCTCCCCTGGTTGGGATTGTCTCCTGCTGGGATTCTCTCCTGGTTGGGATTCTCTCCTGGGTGCTGCAGGTGCTGCTGCCCCCATGGGTGGATGCTGAGAGAACAGAACAGCTCCCTCACAGTCTGCCCTCAACTCTCCCCTTGCTGTGCAGAGCCTCCTGGTTTTTAATTTTTAATTAAAACAAGTCATTTCGAACTGGAGAAATCCTGCCAATCCTTTGAAAAACTGGCTCTGGTTTCAACTGCAGTGCAACTGAAATCCTTCATCAAGCAGCCATAAATAATCAATAGCTGCTTTAATAAGTATTTAATCAGCTGTTAAAGGTACAATGGTCACAAAGTCCAGCAGGTCAGCACAGAATTTATAGCTGTGGCTTGTTACCATCTGTCCAACATATTATTCATGGCTGTAGAAGCTTAAAAATCTATTCATTAGAGCCTTAAATCCTTCCCAATAAGTGTGATAAGGGGATGACCTAGAGGTGGCCACTGAGAGCCATCAGGTAGCCCCAGAGCAGCCCCCCAGAGCAGCCCCCAGAGCAGCCCTGCTCCTCACCCCACTGATCTGTCCCCACAGATCTGGGGCTGCTCAGCTCAGTGCACACTGCTGGGTCATGCCAGAGCTGCTCATCTCCATCACCTTTGGAGGGGGTGTTTTATCCCAAAGAATCCTGCAAGGGTTTGTGTTGGAAGGGACCTTTAGAGATTGAGTTGTTCCAACCCCCTGCCGTGGGCAGGGACACCTTCCACCAGCCCAGGTTGCTCCAACCCCTGTCCAGCCTGGCCTTGGACACTTCCAGGATGGGGAGTCCATCATCTCCACGTTCTTGGTGAGGCCAAAGTCTCTCTTTGGGCCACATCAGAGCCACACTGTGTCACCAGCAGAGCAAGAGGAGAGTGAGGAGCACGCCAAGTACCCCTGAGCCTCAGTCCTGCCCTCCTCTGAAAACCAGGATGTCTGTCACCCTTTGACAAGGATACCCAGGCAGGGATCAGATTTCTGGGTTCAAGTTGTGTCTCCACTCCCACCCCACCAAAATTGCATTAAAACATGGGAGTCCTGGCAGGACATGAGGCCAAAAAAGAGATCCCACTGGCAGCATGAGCTAGAAAGGGGAATTCAGGCATCATCTTCCTCCATGGACCAGCTCAACAAACCCCCTGCAGCGCTCCAGGCTGGGCACAGAGTGGCTGGAGAGCAGCCAGGCAGAAAGGGACCTGGGGGGACTGAGGGACAGGAAGCTCAAGAGGAGCCAAGAGTGTGCCCAGGTGGCCAAGAAGGCCAATGGGATCCTGGCCTGGATCCAAAGTAGCGTGGCCAGCAGGCCCAGGGCAGTGAGCCTTCCCTTGGACTCTGCCTTGGGGAGGCCACACCTTGAGTGTTGTGTTGAGTTCTGGGCCCCTGAGTTGAGGCAAGAGATTGAGGGGCTGGAGCGGGGCCAGAGAAGAGCAACGAGGCTGGAGAAGGGAGTGGAGCACAAGTGCTGTGGGGAGAGGCTGAGGGAGCTGGGGGTGTTTGTGCTGGAGAAGAGGAGGCTGAGAGGTGACCTCAGCACTGTCTGGAAGTGCCTGAAGGGAAGTTGTGGCCAGCTGGGGGTTGGTCTCTTCTCCCAGGCACTCAGCAATAGGACAAGGGGGCACGGGGGGCTCAAGCTCTGCCAGGAGAGGTTTAGGTTGGAGATCAAGAACAAGTTCTTTGCAGAGAGAGTGCTGAGGGATTGGAATGAGCTGCCCAGAGAAGGGGTGGATTCCCCACCCCTGGAGGTTTTTAAGATGAGATTGGATGTGGCACTGAGTGCCATGATCTGGTAACCAAAGTGGGGTTGGATCAAGGGTTGAATTTGATGATCTCGGAGGTCTCTTCCCACCCAACTGATTCTATGATTCTATGAACTCCCCAGGTTTCACCCCATGAGAAGGAGCTCCTTAACAGTTCCTTGAGTGTCTACTTGAACACCATCTCCCCATTCACACTGAACTTTTCTGGACTCTGTTTTTCCATGAAAATAGATTTTAAATGAAGGTATTTTTCCCCTACTAGGACCATCCTCTGATTGCAGAATATGCAACAAGCAGAGTTTCCAGGAGTCTCTGCTTATAATCGCCTCAGAAATCTCTCATGAACAGACCAACATTCTTTTTGACAGCAGCAAAATAAATTTTAAAGGTCAATTGAATCAGATAAGCCCAGTCTGGCAGCCCTTTCAGATGCAAAATTCCATGGATAACATTTAGGTTATGTTCTAGAACAAAACCAAAATCCTTTGGAGGAAAGGATATTTAAAAGAAAAAAAAAGAAAGGAAGAAAATGAAAAAGAAACAGCAATTAAAGGAGAATGTCACTCCTAATCCCACTGGTGCAAAGTCTGATGCTTCCTACAGGTGATGGACAATGCTACATGTATTAATCTAATTAAAGGCCTTTTTTACAGGCATCTGAAGCCAGCTCATTAGTGTGTTACTGAGATGCTCATTAATGGCTGCCCATGACTAATTTCTTGAGAATTCCTCGTTAATTCTTTATCACTCACAGCCTAACAGGAAAACACAATGTTTCCACCCCCCTCTCTCCCTGTACCCAGTGGAGAAAGGCTCTCATCAGCCACCCATGGGCTTGATGCTCCTTAATGAACATCCCCCCCACCAGCCCCATTGTTGTTTTAACAGCAAATGATTTATTTATGAGGAAAACCAAGTGGAGTTTCTGGGAACTTCCTCAGCTGGTAATGGACTGGCACCGTGTCTGCTGCTTTGAGCATCTCCTGCGTGTGGAGAGAGGAGAGGGAGTGCTGGGAGAGCAGGGCTCCCTCCCAGGGTGGCCATAGAGGAGCCTCTTGGCCCAGTCACCAAGCCCAGAGCTCTGCTCCTCAACCCCAACCCCTCTGGCCCTGTCCCAGAGCTCTTCTCCTCATCCCAAACCCCTCTGGTCCTGTCCCAGAGCTCTTCTCCTCATCCCAAACCACTCCGACCCTGTCCCAGAGCTCTTCTCCTCATCCCAAACCCCTCTGGCCCTGTCCCAGAGCTCTTCTCCTCATCCCAAACCCCTCTGGCCCTGTCCCAGGGCCCTCCCAGGCTCCAGCTTGGGGCCATGGCCCCTCCTGCTCAGGGCATGGAGCACCTTCCCGTGGGAAGGACACGTGGGTCTCTGACCATGGGGCACCACTGGGGGCTCCAGGAGGAACCCCATTTCATGCTGCCAAACCACCCCTAGTGTTGGGATTAACACATTTTCAGGCCAGCAAACCAAAGCCAAGTTTGCAGATGCTGCTGAGATAAGAATGGAATTGGTCTGGAGACCTTGAGCTGGTGCAGAAGCAAGAAATGAACCTGCAGAAACTCCACAGAGTAACATTAATAGAACTCTTTTATAAAGGTAAAATAAGTTGCATTAAGACTGTTTAGATCTAGCAATTTTGGGGAAATATAAATGACTTGATAATTAGCTCTAACTGTGTGATGTTGGATGGTTTGCATGGTGTGTGTGGGTTTTAAGATTGTGTGTAAGTGTGTGAAAAAGTAGCTCTGAACAGAGTCCCTCCTGAAACTTGAATATTCCTGCACAAAAATAATTTAAATATTGTTAATGTAAACATAGTTGAGTCCTTTTCCCCTTTTCCCTTTTCTGCTCCTCTTCCCTTCTCTCCACAACTGCTGTAACTCATGATGAAGAGGACTGAGAAATAAAACAGAATAAAGAGTAAAACCCACATAAAATGAGCCGCACTCAAGTGATTTATTTAACCACAGGGGTTGAAGCCCCTGAAAAGCCCCTAAAAGGCTCAACTGAGAACTGTCTGTGGAGATCAGGGGGTTGTGACACCCAAGTTGATTTAATCCCCAGCCAGGGCCACCCAGCTCTCAAAGAGGAGATGGAGCAGCTCTTACTGAGCCCTGCTGGTGTCTTAAATGATCACAGAATCATTGAGGCTGGAGAAGACCTCTAAGATCAACAAGTCCAACCATTAACCTCATCTTCTAAGCAGTTGCATTATGATGCCACAGCTTCTTAAACACACCAGTGCTGCTGTTCCCAGCCAGACTGGTCCTGCTCCTCCCTCAGGCTGGGTGAGGACAGTCCTGTCCCTCCCAAGCCATGGGGGCTATGGCTGGTTCTTCAGTCAGGGATTTCCACATCACCACGTGCCTCCTGCCCCTGGGGGTTTTAGCAAAGCCCCAACTGCCAGGAGACTCAGCAAGGTCCTGAGCTGAGGAGACCTGGAGAGCAGATCCAAGGGGTCCCTGGGACCCAGCCCAGACTGCTCCTCCAAAATGCTTGTCCATGTTTTCCAAACCACCTGATTGTCCTCTCACTTGCTAAAGGACTTACGTCATGGGTGCCACCAAAGCCAGACACTGCCAGAGGCTGGGCTGGTGGCAGTGGGAGCAGGATGGGGATGAGGAGCCTCAGAGAGCACAGGCAAGAGGATGCTGCAGGTCCTTGGCACACCAATCCTTAATTCTTTACCAGCTGAGGGCTCTGCCATCCCCCTTTCCTCTCTCTCAGTTAATTATCAGCTGTTTGCCTTTCAGAATTCTTGCAGCCACATTCAGCACACCGAATGACATCAATAATGAAGACACAGATCCCTGCAGAGCTCCTGGGACGTGCCTCCCACTCCTCCTGTGGGGGGATCTGCTGAGGTCTGGTTGTTTGAATGCCACCTCTGAGGCTCCACAGGGGTTGAGGAGGCACCCTCTGCCCAGGGAAAGCACCCCAGATGGGATGCAGCTGGCATTGATGGGAGAGGCAGACCTGGAAAGCAGCTGAGCTGCTCGAGGTGCCAACTACAGCAAGCCCTACACTGGCAGCAAATCCTTTTCCTCCTGGGAAACAACAAATGTGCTGCCCATCTCTGGGGTCTGTGCCTCCCAGCTCTCCATGGATGCCAGGACTAAAGGGCAGCCTGGCTCTGTGGAGGGCACAGCTGCCCCAGGGGGCTGTGCCACCCTCCAGTGATGGTCTGGGGATTTCCCACCCACGTCAGCAGGCTCTGGGCCAAGGCTGCCCATGACGAACGTCATCTGTGCCCTCATCCTCCATCAGCATCAGCCTGCCAGTCGTGCATGCCAGGAGGGTGTGGCATGGCTCAGGACTGCCAGGACTGCCTGTTTGCATCCCTTCCCACTGTGACAGCCCTTCCCTGGCCCAGCATCGCCTTCCCTGGGACAGCCCCACCTTCCCTTCCCTGGCACAGCATCACCTTCCCTTCCCTGGGACAGCACCACCTTCCCTTCCCTGGCACAGCACCACCTTCCCTTCCCTGGGACAGCACCACCTTCCCTTCCCTGGCACAGCACCACCTTCCCTTCCCTGGGACAGCACCACCTTCCCTTCCCATCCTGCTAGCCCTTCCCTGGGACAGCATCACTTTCCCTTCCCTTCTCACTCTGTCAGCCCTTCCCTGGCACAGCATCACTTTCCCTTCCCTGGGACAGCACCACCTTTCCCTTCCCATCCCTCCCCACCCTGCCAACCCTTCCCTGGCATAGCATCACCTTCCCTTCCCTTCCCTTCCCACCCTGCCAGCCCTTCCCTGGCACAGCATCACCTTCCTTTCCCAGTCTTTGGCTTCCACACAAGGGGCTGAAGACACAGACCCCCTTCATAATAACACAGCGAGATTAGTAGTCCACCATTGTTTGTTGATTATGGTCACTCTTTTCTGTAAATGAAGTTTGTAAGTCATTAAAAGATTTGTCAGCTGTGACTCAGGAGCCCTCCTTGCTGCAGGGGAGTGAAGCAGTGACAAATCCCCTCCAGGGCCATCTCATCTGTTATGTCTGAGGAATTGCCACATTCCAATCACCAGGGACCCACCAAATCCATAAGCAAAAAGCAGCAGAAAGCCCCTCCCAGCTGCTTGGCCCATGAGTCAGAGCTGGAGGGGGCACTGCCACAGCACCAGGCTGAGGGCCTTGGGCACAGCAAACACTTTGCATGTGGCTTTATAATGTTAATGAAGCCTTGGGTCCACCCTTGGGCAGCTGGAGCATCTCCTGGCTCGCCAGGCAGGACAGAGGGCTGAAGGGCTGCAGGACCCGAGGGCTGGGGCCAGGGGACAGGACCAGCAGCCCCCTCCTGAGGAGGAGGAGGATGGAGCACAGAGAGCCCCTGTTTGCCAGCAGAGCAGCTGGTGGTGTGCCAGGGCACCTTCTCACCCAGCCAGCAGCGCTGCCATGGCCTGTTGGCTCTGCCCTGGGATGGGGGTGGCTCCCCATGGATCATCCTGATGGAGGCACCCCCTTGAAGGAGGGGCTGTCAGGGAGGCACCAAACACTGCCTGGCTCTGCAGTTCCTCCCCTTGCCCTTCCCATGAGATGCTGAACAGCTTCCCTGCCCCAGGCAGGCACTCCTGCACAAGTCCTATGGGGAGAGGCTGAGGGAGCTGGGGGTGTTTGTGCTGGAGAAGAGGAGGCTGAGAGGTGACCTCAGCACTGTCTGGAAGTGCCTGAAGGGAAGTTGTGGCCAGGTGGGGGTTGGTCTCTTCTCCCAGGCACTCAGCAATAGGACAAGGGGGCACGGGGGGCTCAAGCTCTGCCAGGGGAAATTGAAGTTGGAGATTGGAAAAAACTTCTTTGCAGAGAGAGTGCTGAGGGATTGGAATGGGCTGCCCAGAGAGGGGGTGGATTCCCCATCCCTGGAGGTTTTTCAAGTGAGCTTGGCCGTGGCACTGAGTGCCATGATCTGGTAAAGGGACTGGAGTTGGCCCAAGGGTTGGACTTGATGATCTTGGAGGTCTTTTCCAACCCAATCTATTCTATGATTCTGTGATTCCTTCTGTTCCCACTCCCACCAGGCTCACAAAGACCACAGGGAAATCCAGGCCACTGGTCCTGAGTCATGGCAGGAAGGTAGAAGCTCTCCAGGCTTCTGCAGCATCTTATCCCATCTTCTCCCTAATCCCTGCCCAGGGACCAGCCCCAGTGTGGGGGTTACAGGCAAAGCTGGTGCCCACCAGCATCTCCCAGTGCTCTGCCACAGCTGGGGAAGGGCACACACCACGTGGTGTCAGGGGACACCACAGAGCTTCTTGATAACACACGAGCTTCTAAAATCAATTAGATCCCATTAAATGGCAATTTGGCCCTCATCACACACTCAGCCTCCTCTGTGGGAGGGGTAATGGCCCGTGGCCCTTCACTGCCTGTTTGCCTTTAATTGGCTGGGCCTGGTGGAGGGAGCATTCTCAGTGGCAACCTTTCCTTTCCCAGAAAACAAAGTGTGTCACCAAAGCCTTGGAGATGAGCTGCTTTCCAAGCTTTCCTCTAACAAAGCCCACTGAGGTGCCCTGGCAGAGCCACCCCAGGGCAGGGATGTGGCACTGCAGCCACGGGGCTGCCACCACAGACCAGACTGCCCTGCCAGGAGCTCTGTGTGCTGCACTGGCAGTGGCCAATGCCTCACCAACATCAGCAAAGGGGGCAAAGAACACCCTGTGTGTGCCTGCCATGCTCATGCTCCAAGGTTTATTGTCCTCCATCCACCGTCCTGACCACACACAGGAAGCAGCCAAGGGTTTATCCTGTGTCCCAGTTCAGCAGGTGGGACCGGTTTATCCCTGTGTGGGTGTGACCAAAGCTGGGCATTCTAAACCCTCTGGGCCATTGCCCAGCAACTCTTCCCAATGGCCCATTGGCAGCAGCTGCCCAGGGCACAGCTGAGCCCTCAGCCTGGCAGCTGGCTGGGAAAGAAGCCTGGCAGAGGAGCTGGGAGAACTCCCCTGCAGGGACTCCTTGGCACCTCCACACCCACCTGAGGGCTCAGCTCTGCTCAGGGGCCAGCAACCATTCCAAAATCCCCCCTGACTGCCAGAGTCACATCCCCCACTCTGGAACTCCCTGCCCTGGGGGACCCACTGGGGGCTCCCACCTGCACCTCAGGGGATGGAATCGGGGGGTTTGGGGACTTGGGGAACCACTTTTTGGATCCAGAGGAGGATCAGACCCTGGAGAGGAGGAGCCCACCACTCTCCACCAGACTGTGCCATCATCTGCACCAACAGGTTTTTCACCTCCTTTTCCTTTGGACTCGGGGGAACCACGTGGGGCTCAGCACAGGGGCCACCAAACCCCACTGTGTTTGTGCCCCAGGGGGCTGGGTTCCACTGCTGGGTTTGGGGGTTAAACCCAATTTCTCTTTGTGCCATTGCATTTCTTGTAATCTTGTTATTAAATTGTAACTCTGCCTTATAATCTCTTTTGTGTTGGGTTCGTTTCTCCCACTGGTTTACCTTTAAACCAGCACATCCTGTCAGCCCCTTTGTATCCTGTTTAACCCCATCAACCCTGATCCTTTGCCAGCAGAACTGGCTGCCTGGGCCTGTGTGTCCCACCAGTGACCCCCAGATCTGTGGGCACTCAGCCCAGCTCTGTGTGCCCTCCTGGCTGTGCAGGGCACCTCTGACTGGCACCGAGGGCTGTGAGCAGGAACACATCTGTCTGGGAATGGTGGCTTCACAATCATTCATCTGAACAGTAGCAGTCATTGGAAAAAGCAAAAGGAGAAGAATGATTTCATTTTCATAACCTTGAGCTCCCCCTGCCCTGCCTGGATGGGTTTGCCTCCATTATTCTCCTCCCCCAGGAGTGCAGACACCACGTTGCTCCTGCTCCAGAGCTCACCGTGTGTCTCCCACACTTGCTCAAGGCTTGGGCTCAGCTCTCAGATGCCCAGGGCTTGTTCCAGTGTGATGGATGAGGAACCCCACAGGGAATGTCCTGGCTAAACCCTGAGCTACCAACCCACACTGGCTCCCTGAGTGAGTGCTCATCTGTAAGTGCTAAATGAGCTGCCTGTGAACTGTGTCCTCCTGCTGCCCCTCGTCACAAATGCCATGGGGGCTCCTGGCACCCCTGTGCCCACAGCCCAGAGCCAGCACTGGCTCTCTGAGGAACTGAAGCTTATGGAGTTAAAGGAGAATTCCAGCTGGTTTATGAACCTTTGTGGCTCACTGTGCTGGGGTTTCACCTTCCACTCTACCATGGTGTGCACAGAAAGAGCCCCCCCCACACCCCCACCCACACCCACACCCACAGACCCCTGGGGCACCCCAACTGCTCTGGGGACAGTCTGGGGCTGGGAAAGGCAAGGAGGCTTCATAATGTGATGTATTTCTATTTTACAGAGGAGTCAGACATGCCAACATCTCTACAACGTGGTTATTGCTTAGGAACTCACTACTGCACAATACCAACAATAGAGACAGAAAAATCCATTTTTAAGTGTTTTCCTAACCCATTCCACCCATCAGACTTTGAGTTGTTAGGTCTCAGTGACAGCTGCTTGGTTCTTTGCAGGTGGAGTCTGGAGTGGCAACGGGGCAGCACTTGGCACTCTCATTTAATGACTCTACTGGGAACCCACTGGTGCCCAGCACCTTCTCCTGGCACCAGGAGGTACTGTGAAACCTGTTCTGGATCTGCAAACCACAACTCCCACAATGCCTTTGCAGTGGAGAACTGCAAAGGTACCCCAAACACTTTAGAATCTTAAAATCCCAGCATTATTTGGGTTGGAAAAGCCCTCTAAGATCATGGAGTCCAATCATTAACCCAACACTGCCAAGTCCACCCCCAAACCACCTCCCTCAGACACGGAAGGAATAAAGAGAGAAGAGTGTTCATTTTAAACATGCCCATTTCTTTACAAAGCAAACTAATGAAGAGGGTGAGGGAGGGAAAGTCTGGCTGCTGAGTTCATGGGCTTGGCAAGAACTCTCTGCATCTGCTGGTGTGAGGCAGGTGATCTCCAGGAGTCTGGAGAAACCTCTGGAAGAGCCTGGGTGGGTTCAGGAGACTCTCCATCACCTACTGAATGTGTTGGCCCTCAGGGGCCCTGAGGAAGGGGTTCCCCACAGACACCCCCTGGCTGGGGATGTCCCACCCATGGGATGTCCCATCCCATCCTGCCCCATGGGAGTGTTGGGATGGACCAGAGCTGGGATGGGCAGAAAATGATGCCTTGCTTTCTGCCACCTGCACCTCATGGGGCACCACTTCACCTCTAGCACAAACAAAACCATTTGTTTTCCAAAGGAAGAATTCCCAACAGTTGTGTTTCTCTTCCTGGCTTTGCAGAGCATTTCCCACAGCACTCCATGCCCAGATGACCTCTTGCTCCTGAGTGGAGAGGAGGAAATATCACTGCACCACCTCCTCCAAAGTTATTAATTTCTCCTCTCCGTGGCTCACAAATATTTTGTGTCTCTGCCTGGCTGCCAGTTTGGAGGGAGAGCTGAAACTGGGAGGGCTCAGCATGATCATCCTTCATGGAAGGAGGTGGAAACCTCATCCTTTGGGGCACCCATGGGAGCACCTTCCATGGGAAGTCTGGTAAAATCCACTTCCTTTCATTATGATCTGTGACCTCTCCGTGCCACAGTCCCCATGAGTTGCTTTCTGGGTTCAAAATAAAGTCATGGAGATTTGTTCAGGGCTGTGAATCACCTGAAAAGCCACCTGTAAATGCAAGTGCTGACAGGGATATCTGCCCTAGATAAAACTTGTAAGACCACTCATGGCAGTCCCCTCACACACATCTGGTCAAGCCAGGAGAGACCATTTGACAGCAAGATCCCAGGCTGGGTTTATGGAGGCCATAACAGTGTCAATGAGCTTGGACTCCTTTCAGATGTTTGACTAAGGGCACATGATTTCATCCTGAAAGGTGAGCAGTAAAACATCAGCCTGGGATGGGAGGGAAGTGCCCACCCATCAGCACCCAGACAGCCCCACCAGGGAGGGACCTGCTTTGGGGAAACAGAACCTTGAGTTTGCTGTGGGAAACCACCAGAACTTCTGAGCAGCAGCTCCATGTCTAAGCCATGAATGAGATAATTTATGCCACCATATCACAGTTCAGGTCTACCCTTTCTGAGCAACAAAACACCTCTGGAAATTGCACTGCTCACTCTATTTATCAGTCCAAGCCTCTGGGAAATGAAATGCAGCTGAATGAGGAGGAGATGGGCAAACACCAGCAGTAAATAGGCACATGCAGAAGTTGCAGTTCAAGCTCAAATTTGGCCACCGTGATGCTCTGCACAGATTGTGCCTTGAGCTTGTCCCATGGGGTTTGCCCTCTGCCAAGAGCAGCCCAGCAGCACTGTCCCTGTCCCTGGGTGGTGTGGCAGCGAGGGAGGGGATGGTCCAGCCCAAACGTGCTGTGGTGGAGATGGGTAAAGCTCCCAGAAGGTGGCAGAGGGTTTAGAACGAGATCCCTTTTGTTCTTAACCAGCTTTCAGCTTCTGGAAGCACCATCCCACAGCCTGGGCACTGCCCTCCCGTGACCTCCCTCCCGCAGGTGGGCAAAGTGTGACCCAGGGCACAGAGCAGGAGGGCATTTCACGGGCATTCTGTGCCATCCCCACACCTCCACAAAGCTCCCTGCTGCCTGAACATCTCCTGACTAGGAAGATTAAAGGGATTAGCAGCTTAGAAACGATGAGGCAGGGAAGTGAGGAGCTTTGGAAAATACCCAGGTCTTGATTTACAAGGGGTGTTTAAAAATGATGGGAGTGAGGATTTGCTCCCACAGGGAGGTGGGAAAACAGTATCCTGAAGGAAGGTTATTTGTCCAGTCAAATGGTTGGCCCATCCCACCTGGAAGCACTGAGGCTATTTGAGGTGGTGCAGAGACAAAGCATCTCTGCTTTGCTCCCTTGTAAATGAGGTGCAGAGAGGGAATGGGGTGTTGGGGTAGCAGAGGACATGGTTTAGGGACACAGCAAACAGAGCATTGCTGGATGAAGCTGGGAAAACATTCCCAGATGAGTGGCTCAGTGACTAAAAATCCTATTTTGGGGCAGGCTGAACACTGCTCTCAGAGCATGCAAACAGTCCCACTGGAGCCCCTGCAGAAGGAATAAAGTGCAGGTATCTTAATTTCACAGCCATGTGGGCAGTGTGTTAGTTCAGCACTGGCAACACCCTGCCAAGCTCTCCCTTCTCCCACCTCCCTGTGCTTTTTCCCACACTAACTGGTGACTCTAGTTAGTTAAACATCCAGCCCTGGTTAAACAAAATTTAACTGAGCCTGTAAGCAGCAGGTGGGGAAAGAACTCTTGGAGGCTTTTCAAAGCAGGGTTTGCAAGTCAAGATCATGTTCTTCCCTCCCCTGTCTCCCCAGGTGCAGAGAAGGGAAGAGGAGGGTGGTGGTGCCCCAGAGGCTGCAGGACCCTGGCTGGGTACCAGCTCCCTGAGATGTCCTCCCCAGGCTTCTTTCTGCACGTTTCTCCTTGGCCCTGAATGCAACTCCTGCAGAAGGAGAAGTGATTCCCAGTGCAGGTGCTTTTCTGTGCTGCCCCTTTCAGGCACAGAGTTCTCAGTCTCCACTGACTCCTGGACCTCAGGTTATTGTGCAAGCCCAGGAAGCCCAGCAGAGTGTGTGACACTCCAGTGACAGCCTCATCCCTGCAGAATCACAGGATCCCTGAGCTGGAAGAGACCCCCAGGGATCATCCAGTGCAGCTCCTGGCCCTGCACAGACACCCCAACAATCCCACCCTGTCCCTCAGAGCATTGTCCAACCCCTCCTGGAGCTCTGGCAGCCTTGGGGCTGTGCCCACTGCCCTGGGGAGCCTGGTCAGTGCCCACCACCCGGTGGGGGACGAGCCTTTCCCTGAGATCCAACCCAACCCTCCCCTGGCACAGCTCCAGCTGTTCCCTCAGACCCTGTCACTGGTCACAAAGGGCAGAGATTGGAGCTGCCCCTGACAAGGAACCTGCAGATCCTGATGAGGTCTGACCTCAGTCTCCTCTTCTCCAGACTGAGCAAGCCAAGTGACCTCAGCCATTCTTCGTATTTCTCCAGACCCTTCACCATCATGTTGGGTTTGTAGAGACCATGTTGAAATGCCCACCACCCCTGCACACACTGCAGCACTCCTAGAACCCCTGTCAGACCCCAGCCCCAAGAGGGACTCACAGCAGGACCCCTCCCTGCAGCACTGCTGAGACTCTGGAACAGCCCCAACCTCTGCTCTGCTGTGCCTCAGGTATCACAGAACTATGGAATGGTTTGGGCTGGAAGGGACCTAAACCTCATCCAGTTCCACCCCCTGCCATGAGCAGGGACACCTCCCACCAGCCCAGGTTGCTCCAAGCCCTGTCCAACCTGGCCTTGGACACTTCCAGGGATGGGGCAGCCACAGCTTCTCTGGGCATCTGTGCCAGGGCCTGCCCACCCTCACAGGGAAGAGGATGGTCACTTCTGCCAGGGGCACTTCTGCCCATGGTCCAAGGGTGCTCCAGCCCTGCACTGGAGGTGCAGAAGGGTTGCTTTGGGTTTGCTGTGTCCACCATCACCCATGAGCACAACATCAAAGCACAGGAGGCCTCCTTGGCACTGGACAGGGCAAGGAAAGGTGGTGAGAGGGACAGTCACCCCCTCAGGGCTGAAGGGACTTCACTACCTGTTGTCCCTGCCCAGTCAGCAAGGCAGGGCTGACAGACAGACAGACTGGAGAATGCACCCTGGGAGATGCCAGGGGGATGGGTTTGGGTGGCTGAAGGGCTCTTCCCCCAATGCAGGGACTTCCCTGAGCCATGGAATAGGTTGGTGCAGCTGACCCTGGGCCAAGCTCGTGCCTCAGTGCCACAGGGCAGGAGCTGCCAGGGCAGGGATGGCACTGGGACCACCCACCATCCCCTGAGTTACCTCATGGGCTGGAGCAGGGGCAGGAGGTGGGGCATGTGATGGCCAGGAAAAAAGCCATTTGAAATGGTTTTTGATGGATCTATCTGTGACCAACTCACCTGTCACAGAGCAGAACTGGAGTCACACACTCCTCCTGCTCCTGAAATCCACCCCAAGTCCAGGTGCTCTGGTGCAGAGCAGGGAGTAAACATGACATGCAAAGGGAGGGAACGAGTCACAGAGTCACAGAATCACAGAACTGATTGGGTTGGAAAAGACCTCCGAGATCATCAAGTCCAACCCTTGATCCAATCCCACTTTGGTTACCAGATCATGGCACTCAGTGCCACGGCCAAGCTCACTTGAAAAACCTCCAGGGATGGGGAATCCACCCCCTCTCTGGGCAGCCCATTCCAATGCCTGAGCACTCTCTCTGCAAAGAAGTTTTTTTCTCCTCTCCAACTTCAATTTCCCCTGGCAGAGCTTGAGCCCCCCGTGCCCCCTTGTCCTATTGCTGAGTGCCTGGGAGAAGAGACCAACCCCCAGAAGTCAGAAGGGTTTGGGTCTCTATAATGAACTTCTCAATTGCTGACAACTTGAGATGATCACAAGTGTTTCTAAGCTGATTCAGGAGTTTTGTTTTGGCACAGACACAGCTGGATTCCCACCAGACAACATCTCCATCCTCAGCCTGGACCATCCAGTCTCTCCCTCCCCACGTGGCTACCACAGCATCAAGTCTCCTGGTGCAATGTTCTCTGCAATCCCACCAAGAACACACCTGGCCATGGATCACAGAATAATAGAATCAGTTGGGTTGGAAGAGACCTCCAAGATCATCAAGTCCAACCCTTGATCCAACGTCACTGTGGTTACCAGATCATGGCACTCAGTGCCACGTCCAGTCTCATCTTAAAAACCTCCAGGGATGGGGAATCCACCCCCTTTCTGGGCAGCCCATTCCAATGCCTGAGCACTCTCTCTGCAAAGAATTTCTTTCTGATGTCCAACCTAAACTTCCCCTGGCAGAGCTTGAGCTGTGCCCCCTTGTCCTACTGCTGGTTACCTGAGAGATGATCCCTGACAGCCCCAACACCGAGAGCAGCAGCAGAGCTGAATCCCAGCTGGTTTTGGCTCTTGGCTCCCAGCTGGGACCAGCACAACCAGCAAACTGGTAGTTGAGGTTGTTTGAAAGCAGTAACAGGGGTGCAGAAGGGTGTAAATCCTGACACACATATTTATGGAATTCAGCCAGAAACCACACAAAAAACAAGCCCATGCCAGAGGGTATGAACTGAGTATTAAACCTGTTATCGTGCTTACACTTCAAAACCCCTGTGCAAAGTTCAGTTAAGGCAGATTAGGGCTGGTAATGGAATTCAGTGGTTTCAGATGTTTCAATTAAATTCCCAAATCCCACTCACAGAGGCGAGAAGGTGAGCAGCAAGGATGCTCCACAGGGTTTTCCAGCTCCCAGCAGCCTGACCATGACTGCAAGGGCTTTGGAGCCACATTGGCCCTTGGATCACCTGCACGGTGCCTTGCACAGAGGGGTTGTATTTGTATTTGGTGAGGCCACACCTTGAGTGTTGTGTTGAGTTCTGGGCCCCTCAGTTGAAGAAAGAGATTGAGGGGCTGGAGCAGGGCCAGAGAAGAGCAACGAGGCTGGAGAAGGGAGTGGAGCACAAGTGCTGTGGGGAGAGGCTGAGGGAGCTGGGGGTGTTTGTGCTGGAGAAGAGGAGGCTGAGAGGTGACCTCAGCACTGTCTGGAACTGCCTGAAGGGAACTTGAAAAACCTCCAGGGATGGGGAATCCACCCCCTCTCTGGGCAGTCCATTCCAATGCCTGATTACTCTTCTCTGGACAGAATTTTTTTCTGCTCTCCAACTTCAATTTCCCCTGGCAGAGCTTGAGCCCCCCGTGCCCCCTTGTCCTATTGCTGAGTGCCTGGGAGAAGAGACCAACCCCCAGCTGGCCACAACTTCCCTTCAGGCACTTCCAGACAGTGCTGAGGTCACCTCTCAGCCTCCTCTTCTCCAGCACAAACACCCCCAGCTCCCTCAGCCTCTCCCCACACCACTTGTGCTCCACTCCCTTCTCCAGCCTCGTTGCTCTTCTCTGGCCCCGCTCCAGCCCCTCAATCTCTTGCCTCAACTCAGGGGCCCACAACTCAACACAACACTCAAGGTGTGGCCTCCCCAAGGCAGAGTCCAGGGGAAGGCTCACTGCCCTGCTGGCCATGCTGGTTTTGATACACTATTTTGGATTGCCCAGTCTGAGCAGAGAAACGCGGAGGGGTCAGAGAGGAGGCTGAAAAACTCCTGCTTTGGGC
Source organism: Sakesphorus luctuosus (assembly GCA_013396695.1). Lineage (NCBI taxonomy): Eukaryota > Metazoa > Chordata > Aves > Passeriformes > Thamnophilidae > Sakesphorus > Sakesphorus luctuosus. Next base: position 425,541 of record VWZD01007567.1, on the reverse strand, counting down.
TACCAAAACCACAACAGAGTGACTTGACAGAGCACTCCTGAAACTTTGCAGGCTCTGGAGGAGATTTACAGAGCACAGGGAGGAGGGCAATATTTCTTGTGGAGCAGCAGCAGCGAGCCCAGAGAAGGCAGGACACGGGCAGGAAGCAGCACCATCCATCAGCAGGGATGGGCACAACAACTCATCTGTTTGCTGCAATCCCACTCTCAGCCAAGAAAAATGAGCCATCCTAACAGGAATTATGTGTGGCAGGGAAGGACAAACTGCTCTAATCAGATCTACAGGAGCTCAGATAACTTCTGGGAGAACCTTGGCACCCAGCTCCATGTGGAGGGTGACACTGGGCTGGGAGGATGCTCCTGGTGGGACATCGAGGCACTGACACTGCACACCCTCCCCTCCCCCAGGGGGATAAATAACTTCTCAGAAAGCAGCTAAAGCACCTCCAGAATGCTGATTGCCTGGGACTAACATTCCTCTGCTGGAAAGTCAAAGCAATTTGATTTAAGCCAAAACATAAATAAGAACTTCCCGGGTGTCGGGTGAGGTGAGGCTGAGGATGGTGGGGAGGAAATATGGAAGCAATGAAAGCTTAAAGCTAATAAGGCAAGTTGCTGAGACTGACTGGCTCCCAGAAATGCCTCCTGAAGGCAAAGCTTTCATCTGGGTCTCCAATGCTCTGTTATTTTCCTCGAGTGAAGTGTGAACTTTGGGGTCAACAGCATCACCTTGAGCCCCTCTCAATTTGCTGACTCCAGAGCACCAAAGAACTTCTTCCTACTGCTGTGTTGGCACAGACGAAACCCCACACCCAGAGAGGTGTTTGTCTTCCAACTTCTGGGTCCTCAAGACAAGAAGGACATGGAGCTGCTGGAGCATGTCCAGAGGAGGCCACAAAGATGCTTTGGGAGTTGGAGACCCTCTGTTCTGGAGAAAGGCTGGGAGAGTTTGGGTTGTACAGCCTGGAGAAGGTTCCAGGAAGACCTCAGAGCCCCAAGGAAAAGACAAATACTCTCAATCCAGGAGAAAGAGGGCCATGATTCCAATGGGATGAAGTTCCACAAGGCCAAGTGCAGGTCCTGCCCTTTGGCCACCCCAAGCCCTGCAGCGCTCCAGGCTGGGCACAGAGTGGCTGGAGAGCAGCCAGGCAGAAAGGGACCTGGGGGGACTGAGGGACAGGAAGCTCAACAGGAGCCAAGAGTGTGCCCAGGTGGCCAAGAAGGCCAATGGGATCCCGGCCTGGATCCAAAGTAGCGTGGCCAGCAGGCCCAGGGCAGTGAGCCTTCCCCTGGACTCTGCCTTGGGGAGGCCACACCTTGAGTGTTGTGTTGAGTTGTGGGCCCCTGAGTTGAGGCAAGAGATTGAGGGGCTGGAGCGGGGCCAGAGAAGAGCAACGAGGCTGGAGAAGGGAGTGGAGCACAAGTGCTGTGGGGAGAGGCTGAGGGAGCTGGGGGTGTTTGTGCTGGAGAAGAGGAGGCTGAGAGGTGACCTCAGCACTGTCTGGAAGTGCCTGAAGGGAAGTTGTGGCCAGGTGGGGGTTGGTCTCTTCTCCCAGGCACTCAGCAATAGGACAGGGAGGAAGCAGCTTAAGCTCTGCCAGGAGAGGTTTAGGTTGGATATCAGGGAGGAGGTCTTTACAGAGAGAGTGCTCAGGCATTGGAATGGGCTGCCCAGAGAGGAGGTGGATTCCCCATCCCTGGAGGTTTTTAAGGTGAGACTGGAGGTGGCACTGAGTGCCATGATCTGGTAACCACCGTGGGGTTGGATCAAGGGTTGAATTTGATGATCTCAGGGGTCTCTTCCAACCCAACTGATTCTATGATTCTACAATGATTTAAAGCCCCTCCTGTCAGTCCTTTCTCTGGCTGCAGGTCCTGCCCAAGGGAGGAAGAAGCCAAGCTTTGCCCACACAGGGTGTGCCAGACCATGCCCTGGCAGCACTGGCTCTCCCTGCAGCATTCCCTGCTCCTGTGATGTACAACATGTGGGAACCCTCATCTATCCACTGGGCAGGCTCATTTATACAGGGCTTGAAAAATAGATGCTGTATGAAGTGCAATTTGGTGTTTGCAGCAGAGCTCTGTCCCCCCTGGGGTGTCAGGGCATTTGATTAAAGCCCTTTTATGGGAAATCAATATTTGCCTCATTATAACTTTCATTCTCAGACCTAAAAAGGACTGAGATGGACTTGTAAGACGCTGCACTACATTGCTGCTCACAGCTCTGCTCATTAGGGGAGGGATCCCACAGCAGCTGTTTTTCTGCCCTAAGCACTGCAAGAGGTGAACAAACAGCCAGGGATCTCTCTCTGGTGGTCAGGCACTGGTGCAGCAGGGATGGGAATGTTTCCTGCTGGGTTAAAGAATCCCACGTGGAAAAACTGGCTCAGCTCCTCCCAAGAGCCCAGGCAGCACCTTGGACAAAACTTTTCCAAGGCCAGAACAGCACAAAGCTTTGAGTCACATCCAAGGGCAGCAGCTGCTCTGCTCTCCTGAGACCCCACCTGCCAGTTCAGGGGTCCTCAGCATGGACATGGAGCTGCTGGAGCAGGTCCAGAGGTGGCCATAGAGATGCTCCCAGGGCTGGAGTCTCTCTGCTCTGGAGCCAGGCTGGGAGAGCTGGGGTTGTTCACCTGGAGAAGAGAAGGCTCCAGGGAAACCTGAGAGCCCCTTGCAGTGCCTAAAGGGGCTCCGGGAGAGCTGGAGAGGGACTGGGGACAAGGGATGGAGGGACAGGACAAGGGGGAATTGCTTTAAGCTGAAGAAGGGCAGGTTTAGATTAGATATTAGGAAGAAATTCCTCCCTGTGAGGGTGGGCAGGCCCTGGCACAGTTTGCCCAGAGCAGCTGTGGCTGCCTCATCCCTGGGAGTGCCCAAGGCCCGGTTGGACAGGGCTTGGAGCAACCTGGGCTGGTGGGAGGTGTCCCTGCCCATGGCAGGGGGTGGGATAAGATGATCCTTAAGGTCTCAGTCCAAACCATCCTGTGATTCTGACACAACTCTGTGCTCAGTAGAATGGGATAAAATAAATACAGCAGTGACTTGAGATTCAGGAGACACAGAAATGGCGTCTGGTCCTGCCTCTGCCCCCTGCTCTGAGCTTTGGTTTCCCCTCCTGCATAGTGGGCTGAGGACACTGTCCCCAGTGGGGTGACAGCAGCAGGCAGACATCCCTCAGGAGCTGGAACAGGGTGGGCTGTGCTGGGGTCTGGCACTGAGTATCACCAGGGGCACAACCCACCTGTGCCCCCCTGGGTGCTGCCCAGTCCCCCCCTGCAGCAGCCACAGAGACAAAACAAGCAGCAATAACAGTAAGGAACAATATTTACTGATCCCTTCCCCTGATTTAGTTCCAGAGGTTGCACCATGGTTAGTGCTGAAGGCATGGGAAGAGCCCAAGTGATGATCTCATGGCATGCCCACACCATGCATAGCACCAAAGGGTGGGGACAGGATTGTCCAGGACAAACTGGGGCCAGAAGAGACACTCTTACCAGAGAACTGGCCCATGCTTCAATCTAATTCAAATAAATAGAATTACTGAGGCTGGAAAAGCCCTCTAAGATCGCTGAATCCAACCATTCCCCAGCACTGCCAAGGCCACCACTAACCATTTCCCCAAGTGCCACATCCACATGTAAATTACAATCAAATTATTGTAAAACCAATTTCCTTTCTGCTTTACACCGAGGAGTAACGCAGACTTGTCCAGCACTGCTTCTCTTTTCAATTTTAAATTTAAAGTACCACATTCCAGTTGAATGTTTGTTATTAGTTATGGTGCTTTTGGGAGCCACGATGAGGGATGTGAAGGCAAGATGAGGCATAAGGAGAGGCCTGGCCCTGTCTCAGTGGGCTGAGTGGCCCCAGAGCTGTGCTCCTCACTCTGGACCACTCAGGACCTCCACTGTGGACTCACTTGGTCCTCAAAGAACAGAGGACACTTTAGGAGCTTCTGTTCAAAGCAGTTCCACCAGAACAGACAGCAAAGTGACAACAGGACAAACTCCCCAATAAGGTGAAAGGAACAAAGTGTGCCAAGAGTGTGCCAAGAGTGTGCCCAGGTGGCCAAGAAGGCCAATGGAATCCTGGCCTGGATCCAAAGTAGCGTGGCCAGCAGGCCCAGGGCAGTGAGCCTTCCCCTGGACTCTGCCTTGGGGAGGCCACACCTTGAGTGTTGTGTTGAGTTCTGGGCCCCTGAGTTGAGGCAAGAGATTGAGGGGCTGGAGCGGGGCCAGAGAAGAGCAACGAGGCTGGAGAAGGGAGTGGAGCACAAGTGCTGTGGGGAGAGGCTGAGGGAGCTGGGGGTGTTTGTGCTGGAGAAGAGGAGGCTGAGAGGTGACCTCAGCACTGTCTGGAAGTGCCTGAAGGGAAGTTGTGGCCAGCTGGGGGTTGGTCTCTTCTCCCAGGCACTCAGCAATAGGACAAGGGGGCACGGGGGGCTCAAGCTCTGCCAGGGGAAATTGAAGTTGGAGAGCAGAAAAAACTTCTTTGCAGAGAGAGTGCTGAGGGATTGGAATGGGCTGCCCAGAGAGGGGGTGGATTCTCCATCCCTGGAGGTTTTTCAAGTGAGCTTGGCCGTGGCACTGAGTGCCATGATCTGGTAAAGGGAGTGGAGTTGGCCCAAGGGTTGGACTTCATGACCTTGGAGGTCTTTTCCAACCCAATCCATTCTGTGATTCTATGAGTCTATGAAAGTGACTGGAGATGGCAGAAGAAAGAGGCAGAGACTCAGCATCAGCTGGGAGAAAAAATGTTCCTATTTCCTACTGTTCATTAAAAAAAATTCATTAACATTTAAATTAGTTCATAATCATTTAATCAAAGGACTGAATATTTACTGCTTGCTCCCCAGGGGTTAGGAATTGGGGAGGAAAAGTTTGCAAACACTTCCCAACTCTCCCATTGTTTGTTCTTGGAGAAATGTCAGATGCTCACAATGTATCTGAGGTTTTGGTGCCCAACCAACCACAGACAGATGCTGCTGCTCTGCAGTGGGATGTGCATGAGGAATGTCTCCATTGAGAGGAAATCCAAGTGCGTTGGGATGATCAGACAAAGGGCTCATTGAAGGGACCCAGCTGGTTACCTGGGGCCAATCTCCCTCTGGGTGAAAGGTGGCAGGGCTCACATGGGTACCAGCTGCTGGAGGCAGCCAGCAGCAGCCTGGACCTGCTCTGATGCCCATCTGGGCTGTGGATCTGCCATGGCACTTGGCTGAGTCAGTCACACATTGCCCAGGAAAGAATTAATTGGTCTGGGGAAAGACACCCAGACAAGGAATACACAACACAACCAGCCATCACTGCTCCAAGGGACAGAAACCAACACCCCCAACGATGTTCCTCAGGTCAGCCTTGGCTTTGTGTCCATGCCCAGGAGAAAACACCTTCCCAGCACTGGGATGGTGAGAGGCAGCTCTGCATTTCAGAGCCCACGTGGCCAATGGCTTGTCCTCCAGGAGCAAGGACATCCATCCACCCATCCAACAGGCAAGAGAACCCCCTGGTGCCTCCTGCCCCCGCCCCTGGGATCTGCACAGCCCCTCACACTCTCCTGTCCCAACCAGTTTGGGATTTGTCAAGGAGGGATTTGCATCATTTTGAGAAGCTCAGGCAGCAGAAGGGAGCCCTGCTGCTTCCCAGCCCAGGCACAATTTACAGGCAGGGGTAGGGCAAGGAAACTTTAGGAGATTTACACATTTTTTTCCTTTCAAAAGTGTCATTTTCTATCTCCTGACCTGGTTTCCAGGCTCACTTTGGCATGTGCCCTCCCAGACACCAGGCTGGAGGATTAGTGGCAAGCAGCAGGGTGGCTTTATTGCATTTTAAAGGTATTAGGAGTAAACACAAAGTCTCTCCTGAGTGCCCCAGTGCCATATGCCCATCAGGGTGCCCTCAGCACTTGGGCCAGGCACACCAGGCTGAGGGCATCCTTCCTGCCAGGGCAGCTCCTGCAGGGACAGGGGGACATCAGGGGCAGCCATGGGTAGGACACCCAACACATGGCCCAGAGCAAACACCCATCTGAGCCCACGCTCCTGGGCTGGTGGGATGTTTGTCCCCTCAGCAGCTGTGGTGCCACAGGATGGGGCTCTGGGGCTGTTTCTCCCGGGGTGTGCAGTGTGAGTTGTGGCACAGCTGAGGGAAGTGCAGGTGGCACCTCCTGCCTTGCCCAGCCCCCACACCTGCACTGGAGGGTCACCAGGGGGTTGGAGATGTGTCTCTCCTGGGTCTGGGTGGGTTTTCAGGGACCACCTCCCTTCTCATCTCCACTGTATGTAGAATAGGATGGTTCTCAGGACCACCTTCCAACATTCCACCATTGCCTTTCCCTGTTCTCCTGGGTCATCTCAGAGATCCCGGAGGGCTGGTCAGAGCAGACCAAGGCAAAGAGGGCACTCAGTTCATCTGACTCCTCTGCAGCCTCTGTTTCCAGCCCCCTCTCATTCAGCACCAGGCCCACATCAGCCTCAGTATTCCTCCTCTTATCAATGTTATTGATGTTTTTATGAAAGCCTTTCTTGTTGTCCTTGACACCTTTGGCCAAGGACACCATCCTTGGCCTCAGGACAAGGATGAAATCCGGGGCAGAAGGATGAGACTGGGGCACTTTGTGTATTCCAAACCTGCTCCTGACAACCCTGAGAGCTGCTCATGCTGCTGCACCTTAGGGGTGAACTCCTCTCAGCTCCACAAAGATGAGAACACCCCTAAGAAGGTCTTAACAAGCCTCTTGGGTAAGACTGTACCAGGAGCACAACCCTTTTCAGACATCCATGGAGTTACAAGAAGTGGGAGGTTCTGAACAATACAGTTGCAGAAAAGCTTTCAGCCCAAGTTCATTAGACATGAGAAGATCCACGTCTCAGTCAGACATTTCTCCTGCCCAGCCTCTCTGATGCCTTGCAGGGTGTGAGGTCTGAGCCTCTTCCTGCCATCACAGCAATCCCAGCTCATGCTCAAATCCACCACCACCAAGGAGGAGCTCAATCTGTGCTGAAAGTTGGGCACAATGCAGTGGAGAATCCAGGGCCTGAGAGCAAAATCTGCTCTGCAGGAGCTTCTTCAGCAGCAGCTGCAGGTGGAACTCCAAGTTCTGTCCTGCCCTTGCAGAAGTCAATTAACTCTTGACTTCAGTGCAGCAGGATTAGTCATAGAATCATCATAGAATCAGCTGGGTTGGAAGAGACCTCTGAGATCATCAAGTCCAACCCTTGGGCCAACTCCACTCCCTTTACCAGATCATGGCACTCAGTGCCACGGCCAAGCTCAGCTGAAAAACCTCCAGGGATGGGGAATCCACCCCCTCTCTGGGCAGCCCATTCCAATGCCTGAGCACTCTCTCTGTAAGGAATTTGTTCCTGATATCCAACCTAAACCTCCCCTGGCAGAGCTCAAGCTGTGCCCTCCTGTTCTGCTGTTGGTTGCCTGAGAGAAGAGACCAACCCCCACCTGGGTACAACTCTTCAATGAGTTGTAGAGAGTGAGAAGGTCTCCTCTGAGCCTCCTCTTCGCCAGGCTGAACAACCCCAGATCCCTCAGAGGAAACACCCGGATGACTTCAGTTGGTTTCATTCACCCCCTGGCAGTTGACAGGTGACTGGCAGGTGCCAATGCTCAGGTAAGGAATTACTCCAGAAGGATTTACAAATTACCAAAGGATTTATAAACCTTGGGATTTGCAGGATGAGGGAAAACTCTGGGTCTGGATTTGAGGCACCTTCTCCAAAATGCCTTGTGATGTCAGGGTGACACAGGGCACCCTGGCACACACAGGGGTTGGGTGGGTGACACATGGCATACATAGGGTTTGAGTGGGTGACACATGGCACCCTGGCACACACAGGGGTTGGGTGGGTGACCCATGGCACACACAGGGTTTGGGTGGGTGACACATGGCACCCTGGCACACACAGGGGTTGGGTGGGTGACACATGGCACCCTGGCACACACAGGGTTTGATTTTTGGCAATTCCAGTTCTCCAGCTTCCAGGGCACTGCCCAATTCAGTCTCTACACAACCAGGACTTGGCTAAGTCTGCCATCACTTGCCCAAGAAGAGATGCCACCACCAAGAATACACCTAAACCAAAGTCTGCCAAGTTTGAGCAGGAAATGTATTTTTCCCCTAAAAACTGTATCTTGGTGAAGATCCTCCTGAATAAAACCACCTTCTCTCTGAGGGTGGGCAGGCCCTGGCACAGGTGCCCAGAGAAGCTGTGGCTGCCCCATCCCTGGGAGTGTCCAAGGCCAGGTTGGACAGGGCTTGGAGCAACCTGGGCTGGTGGAAGGTGTCCCTGCCCGTGGCAGGGGGTGGCACTGGGTGGGCTTTAAGGTCCCTTCCAACCCAAATCACTCTGTGATTCTACAAAATTCAAGTTGGATACATAAGAAAACCTTTTCTTGACCAGAGTTGATTCCAACACCAGGGCTGTGCTGTACTGGGGGCTGGCTCTGAATGTCCTGAAATTTAATGTCTGTGCACTCAAAGCTTCATTTAAAACTCTCACTCAAATGTGACTTAAAAAAATTCTCTTCTATTTCTTAATCTGGGGTTTACTGACATATCTTTTCTTGTATTATCTGGTATTTGTAGAAAAGGAGGTTTTCATAGACTCACAGAATCATAGAATCGATTGGGCTGGAAAAGACCTCCCAGATCATCAAGTCCAACCCTTGGGCCAACTCCAGTCCCTTTACCAGATCATGGCACTCAGTGCCACGGCCAAGCTCACTTGAAAAACCTCCAGGGATGGGGAATCCACCCCCTCTCTGGGCAGCCCATTCCAATCCCTCAGCACTCTCTCTGCAAAGAATTTCTACCTGATCTCCAACTTCAATTTCCCCTGGCAGAGCTTGAGCCCCCCGTGCCCCCTTGTCCTATTGCTGAGTGCCTGGGAGAAGAGACCAACCCCCAGCTGGCCACAACTTCCCTTCAGGCACTTCCAGACAGTGCTGAGGTCACCTCTGAGCCTCCTCTTCTCCAGCACAAACACCCCCAGCTCCCTCAGCCTCTCCCCACAGCACTTGTGCTCCACTCCCTTCTCCAGCCTCGTTGCTCTTCTCTGGCCCCGCTCCAGCCCCTCAATCTCTTTCTTCAACTGAGGGGCCCAGAACTCAACACAACACTCAAGGTGTGGCCTCCCCAAGGCAGAGTCCAGGCGAAGGGTCACTCTCCCTATGGGACTACAGATCTCCACAAAAGATGGAATCCCACAAATTCACCAAAACCTGTGATTCCAAGAAGATGTCAAACTGATTGCTCATAATTCTGGAAACTCCTGAAGCTCCTGAGAGGATAAACAGAGCTAATAAACCCCTTCCACTCTCACAGTCTGAGTATTTCAGAGCAGACACATTCCCAGCAACACCACAATAGCTTTGTTAGGAAGATGTTGATTGGGTGTCAGGAATAAACTGCAGATGAATGATGGCAGTTCCTTAATGAGTTCAAAGTCCATGAAATCATTTTCTTCCCTGGATCAGCTCGAATTTCAAAGCAGAATTCCTATGGGACCAATTTACCGGGAGTGCAAAGAGGCTTTTGTTCTGCTTTTCCCAGACACTGCACAGGCTGCCTAACCCTGCCTGGGTTTGCTCAGCCCTCATTTCCTTACCCAGAGAAGATGCTGAATGGCTCAGCTGGAAGCTCTGGGGAGCAGCTTTCTCCTGAAAGCCTGATAAGACACATTCTGGTGCTATGGCTTGAAAAAGGAACAAGAGAAATGTCCTGGCCAATGAGCACTTCCCACTGACTTCTCAGGCTATCCAGGGATTTTTGCAGAGCTGTTCAGTGTAGTCTGGATATAGAGAGCTCTTCCTTTTTATATGTGTCCCAGTTGAGCAGGTGGGACCAGTTTATCCCTGTGTGGGTGTGACCAAAGCTGGGCATTCTAAACCCTCTGGGCCATTGCCCAGCAACTCTTCCCAATGGCCCATTGGCAGCAGCTGCCCAGGGCACAGCTGAGCCCTCAGCCTGGCAGCTGGCTGGGAAAGAAGCCTGGCAGAGGAGCTGGGAGAACTCCCCTGCAGGGACTCCTTGGCACCTCCACACCCACCTGAGGGCTCAGCTCTGCTCAGGGGCCAGCAACCATTCCAAAATCCCCCCTGACTGCCAGAGTCACATCCCCCACTCTGGAACTCCCTGCCCTGGGGGACCCACTGGGGGCTCCCACCCAAACCTCAGGGGATGGAATCTTGGGGTTTGGGACTGGGGAACCACTCATTGGATCCAGAGGAGGAGCAGAACCTGGCCAGGAGGAGCCCACCACTCCCCACCAGACTGTGCCATCATCTGCACCAACAGGTTTTTCACCTCCTTTTCCTTTGGACTCGGGGGAATCCTGTGGGGCTCAGCACAGGGGCCACCAAACCCCACTGTGTTTGTGGCCCAGGGGGCTGGGTTCCACTGCTGGGTTTGGGGGTTAAACCCAATTTCTCTTTGTGCCATTGCATTTCTTGTAATATTGTTATTGAATTGTAACTCTGCCTTATAATCTCTTTTTTGTTGGGTTCATTTCTCCTGCCAGATGACTTTGAAAGCAGCCCAAGATGGGATCATTCCTAGAAGAGCTACAGAGCAAATCACCCCACTGCCTTCCCCAGTGTGCACCCAAAGCACAGAGAACAAACCAGTGTCTCCAGGCCCTGTGTAAACCAACAACCCCAGAGGAGATGGCCCCAGGAGCAGGATCCATGTGGGCATCCATCTCCCTGGGCTCCAACAGGAACTCAGAGCTGCTCTGGGATGGCTGCTGTTGGATGGCTGCTCTGGAATGGCTGTGCTTGGGTGGCTGCTCTGGGATGGCCGCTCTAGGATCATGGAATCATAGAATGGATTGGGTTGGAAAAGACCTCCAAGATCATCAAGTCCAACCCTTGGTCCAACTCCAGTCCCTTTACCAGATCATGGCACTCAGTGCCACAGCCAAGCTCAGGTTCAAAATCTCCAGGGATGGGGAATCCACCCCCTCTCTGGGCAGCCCATTCCAATCCCTCAGCACTCTCTCTGCAAAGAAGTTTTTTCTGCTCTCCAACTTCAATTTCCCCTGGTAGAGCTTGAGCCCCCCGTGCCCCCTTGTCCTATTGCTGAGTACCTGGGATGGCTGCTCTTGGGTGGCTGCTGTTGGGTGGCTACTCTGGGATGGCTGCTCTTGGATGGCTGCCTTCGGCCTCCCAAAATTCCAGTGGGAAATGACCAGCCAGTTCCAAACCTCTTAGAGGAACATGACACCTCCTCCTTGCACCATGAAGTACAGGAACATCCAAGCTGCTGGCCCAGGTCCAAGCAGAGATCCATCCAACCTGCCTGGGTGGTGCACAGGGCAGGTGTGTGCAGGGTGACACCACAGACACCCAAGAGGGCTCCTGAAGAAACACAGCTGAGGAACATTCCCACCCCTGGAAGTGTCCAAGGCCAGGTTGGATAGGACCCTGACCAACCTGGGCTAGTGCAAGTGTCCCTGACCAACCTGGGCTAGAGCAAGTGTCCCTGCTCATGGCAGGGAGTTGGAGCAAGATGAGCTTTGAGGTCCCTTCGAGCCCAAACCATCCTGTGGGGACATGGAACAGGTTGCCCAGAGAGGGTATGGAGTCTCCCTCACTGGAGATACTCAAGAGCCACATGACCACAGAGCTGAGTAATGTGCTCTGTGATGACCCTGCTTGAGCAGGCAGGTTGGACAAGATGACCCACTGTGGTCCCTTCCAACGTTATTATGTCATTCTGTGATTCTGAAACGTGGCAAAGAAGGTGGAGCAGAGGACTGCAGCCCTGCCCTGCCCTTTGTGCTGTTCTCCTGGCACCAGAGGGGCAGGGGAACTGTGAGGGCCCTGGGCATCAGAGTGCACAGTCTAGACCAAGGACTTTGTCCTGCAGTTTAACCAGGGCCAGGTGCTGCTGTGCCACAGAACCCATCGTACCCCAAACAGCTTCTACCAAACCCACCCCTGGCTCAGCAGAATGCACTGAACATGAGGACATCCATTCTTCCCAAACTTCTGTGCACGTCCTGCAACTTCCACACTAAGACACTGCCCCAGACTCAGCCAGAAAACAATGGGCTGCTTGGTCCAAACCTCTCCCTGGTGGTGTGAATTCCCAGATTTTGGATTGTCCCTGCAAGGCAGAAGGGCTCTGCCCTCCAGCCCAAGGCTGGAGTGGTTGGCACCTTCACAGCTGCCACGCACAGCCCAGAGTGTTTAAGCTGACATTCATTTCCATGGCTTGGGCAGTGCCAGCAGCTCAGCCTGTGGCCTCATTCTGGTCTCAGGATGTTCTGTGATGAAGCATCTCAGCAGCTTCAGCTTTCCCTCAGCTCCTCCAGGGGAACCACTCAATAGGATGGGGACTCACTGACTGCTGTAAGCTGGTCCTTGCTATCCACAGGATCATCCTGGTGCTCCTTTGGAATCCTGATGGATGTCCTGCCTCATCCACCCCACCCAGCAGCACCTCCCAAAGCTCCCCTGTGTCCCAGATGTGCTCACTTCATGTCACCTCCTAGACCACCAGACTCTTCCCAAGGCTTTGCACCAGCAAATGCACCTTTCAGCTGCACTGTTACCCAAAGCACAGGCATTTTGGCAAACATTTCCACAGAACTTCCACTAAAACCAAGACAGGCTTCGTTTCCTGCACTTTCCATATCACCCCAAGAGGGAACAGCTCATGGAACCAAAAAGTGAGCAGATTTATTCACTCCATTGGGTAAACACAGGCTAAAACATGCTCACAATTCTATTGCCATGGTGCCAACCACCCAACACAGGGCACTGAACACCCAACACAGGGCAGGGAGGAAATTCCAGCCCCTCAGATCCAGGCTGGATGCAAAGCACAGCTCTCAGTGGTTTGGGATGCTGGGAACTGCTGACAGAGCCAAGGTGGGATCTCCCAGATCATCTCCAGCAGTCCAATTGCAGGAGCTGAGGAAGGAGCTGGAAACGTTCCCTGTGGGTATTGCTGTGGATTCCCAACTAATTCTCCTTCTCTGCTTGGCTGCAGAAAGGAACCACAGAAAAAACATGGAATATGCTGAGCTGGAAGGGACCCCAACCTGGGGATTGGGGGGGACTGAGAGGGACTGGGAGGGGATTGGGGGAGACGGGGAGGGGACTGGGAGGGGATTGGGAGGGACTGGGAGGGGATTGAGGGGGATTGGGGGGGACTGGGAAGGACTGGGAGGGGATTGGAAGGGACTGGGACAAATTGGGTGCCAGGGTAAGGGGGTGAGTTAGTTCTGGCTGTCACAAGAGGTCGAACCAGGTTCAAGCAGCAGCAGAACCAAGAACTGAGAACTTTATTTTTAGTTACAACTTCACTTTTAGCTTTGTTTGTGCTTTTCTCTTGGCCACACCTCTGGGCAGCCTTGTACCCTGTAACACACTGGCACCACTGTCCCTTCCAACACACCCTGAATTCTGGAGCTGGGCAGAGAACAGAAAGTGTCTCTCGCCTTCAGAAAGGAAAAAGGCTATTTTGCATGGAGCAGCAACATTGTTGTTCCCCCCAAAAGCATTTGGGAGCCTTCCTGCCTATGCACACACATGCACAGAGCTGCTCTCTGTGCTCTCAGCAGGTCAGAAAAACTCCTCAGGAGCCAAAACAGCCACCAGAGATGCTGATTAAACCAAGAAACTAATAAAAAGAAACCTCTCACAAGTGACCAAGGCTGTGACTCAGCTAAGCTTCAGGATTATCCCACTTAGAGCTTCAGAAGAAAATTCAATTAAATTCCAGCCCACCCTGCTTGCCACCTTTGTTGGGATGCAATGGGCATACCAAGGAGGGCCTGTCTGACTGGGGAGAGGAGCAGAGTGGGCAGGAGAAGTGTCCAGGGATGGGAGACAGGAGATGTGCCACCTAGAGCAGATCCTGGAGCAGCTGGAACATACCTGTTCCAGGAGGCAATTTAAAGTAAGGAATTATGAGATAGAGAAGGCAAATCTAGAGAAACAAAAGCCAGAAATTCCTTCCTTTCAAAAAGAGAGGGTTAGACAGGGTTAGCAGCAAGTGGTGCCCAGTGAGGTGGGCAGCACAGCCTGGCCTGACATTGAGCTGGGCAGCACTGGCAAGCAGAGCTGGAGAGTCAGTGGTTCTGGGAGTTTGCCCCTTGAATACCCCTGTGCTGCTGGCATGGGGCTGACAGAAATGGGGGGCACAAACCCAAAGGAGTGACCCACCTGCAAACACCTCCCTGAGCCTCACTGCCCTGGAGGCCTCCCATCACCAGCCCTGCTGTGCCCTGGGTGCTCTGTGCCCTCCCCTCCTAATTCAGGATGTGTTTCCCTCCAAGAAAGCTCCTTTTGGGAGCATTTTCTGCCTTGGCTGCACAGTGTCCTTGTTACAGAGCCCACAACTAACTGGACACCAGAGCAGTGTGTGATCCACAGGGCCATCATTCCAGAAGGGACCTGTTCCCACCTGGAAACCTGTGTGGCCATGAGGGCACTGGCTCTAAATGTGTCCCAGTTCAGCAGGTGGGAGCAGTTTATCCCTGTGTGGGTGTGACCAAAGCTGGGCATTCGAAACCCTCTGGGCCATTGCCCAGCAACTCTTCCCAATGGCCCATTGGCAGCAGCTGCCNGGGGTTTGTGGGTTAGAACCAATTTCTCTTTGTGCCATTGCATTTATTATAATACTTTTATTAAATTGTAACTCTGCCTTATAATCTCTCTTGTGGTGGGTTTGTTTCTCCTGCCAGTTTACCTTTAAACCAGCATAATTAACCAGCAACTGCAGCAGAAAACTCGAGTGACAACAGAGCTCAAGAGGGAGAATCACCCTCAGGGACTGTCCCCAGCAAGGTGGGACCATGAGGTTTGCAGCAATCTGGTCTTGCTGAGAGAGGGTGAGGGACAAGCAGACACTGCCTGGGCTGTAACTACACCAACCAGAGCAGCTCAGGTTAGCAAAGCTGTCCTCAACACCCAAGGCTTCAGATTCAGACTTTCAATCAAGTGCTTAATTAACAGAGCCCAGGAAAGCAGGGCTCTGAAATTTAATGAGCCACTCAAGGCAGAGCTAAGTGCTTCAGATATCCAGGCTTCAAAAAACATGAGAGAGTGATAAAAAGAAGGGAAGACTATGCAAACATAACCCCTCCTTGGGTCGACTGTAAGGTCTGCTGGAAAGAAATGTGGGTGCACCATGTCTGGAATGGCTCTGAGACAGAGACAGGATTATTTATTAAGGGGTTTGATCCCAAGGGCTTCAGGGTCCCACGGTCAAGAGGATACCCCAGATGTCCACCTGATGGAAGGGCTGTCTCCTGCTGTCCCCTTCCCTGGGTTCCTCACCACCAGGACAGGGCTCCTCTCGGGATAACCAGGTGAAAGGAGCAGGGAAGTGGCCAACAGCTCTGGTGGAAACCTCAACAAGCTTTCAGGAAACTGAGTCACGCTGGGTGCCTCCTTTTCTGATGGAAGGATCAGAAAGCAAAATGCCTCAGTAGAGCTGGAGGTGGCCTCAGTGCTGGTGGTCCTGGGGACATCCCCCTGGGAGAGCTCAGGGAGGGTTTGGATGAACACCTCCTCACAGGCACTGCTCACCTGACCCCAGCCTCAGAGCAAAGCAGCAGGACAACCAGGGAAAGGAGGGACAGCACCAGGGAGCAAGGGGAGGAGAATGCAACTGGAGATTCCTGGAAATGCCTGTGTGCACCTGCCTTCAGCCTGAGCCTGGGCTGGCCTGTCCAAGAGGGGTTAGAGATGTGGCTGGAGAGGTTGGTGAGGCTCCAGATCAGGCTGCTGGCTGAGGGGAACTGCTCTGGGCAGTCTCATGCTCCTCATCTGAAAGGTTGATGGGTGTGATCACGTGATAAATCACAGAATGAATCCCAGAATGGTTTGGGTTGGAAGGGACCATAAAGACCATCTCATTCCACTCCCTGTCATGGGCAGGGACACCTTCCACCAGCCCTGGTTGCTCCAAGCCCTGTCCAACCTGGCCTTGGACACTTCCAGGGATGGGGCAGCCACAGCTTCTCTGGGCAACCTGTGCCAGGGCCTGCCCACCCTCACAGGGAAGAATTCCTTCCCAATATCCCATCTAACCCCACCCTCTGGCAGTGGGAAGCCATTCCCCTTGTCCTGTCCCTCCATCCCTTGTCCAAAGTCCCTCTCCAGCTCTCCTGGAGCCCCTTTAGGCACTGGAGGGGCTCTCAGGTCTCCCTGGAGCCTTCTCTTCCCCAGGTGAGCCCCCCCCAGCTCTCCCAGCCTGGCTCCAGAGCAGAGGAGCTCCAGCCTTTGGAGCATCTCCCTGACCTCCTCTGAACCTGTTCCAGGATCTCCACGCCCTTCTGATGTTGTGGCCCCCAGAGCTGGACACTGCTCCAGGTGAGGTGTAACCACAGTGCTGCGTCAGTGCTGGGCAGTGGGGCCACATCCTGATCTCAGCAGGAGAGATGGCACAGGGACCTCCTCAGTGCTGCTTGGGTGGCTCCAGGGATGGAGAACAGATTGTCCATGCTCACTGTGGGGCTGCCCAGCAGCAGGGCTGAGAAGAACCACCTAGCAAAGCCACAGCCAGGGCTCATTCCTGCTCCATGAGGGGGTGGCCAGCAACAGGATGGGTTGGTGCAAGGGCCATGGCAGGTGGCTGTAACCTGGAGCTGGACCTTCTCACAGGGCTGGCTTGAAGGTGTGGACCCTTCTCAGACCATGTTGCATCCTCCTGCCAGCCCTGAAGATCCTGAATCCCAGGAATCTGGGGTTCCTGCTCAACAAGCATCACTTGGGGGGTCTGGGGAGGCCTGGGGATGAACAGTGGAGGGTGAGGTCGTGGGCATGGGTTGGTCTCTCTTGGCAGGACTTCTGCACTTCTGATTTGAAAACTGAAACACCCAATTCAACATCCAAATTTTACAGATTAAAAGAAGTACAGCATGGAGCCACAAAGATGATTCAAGGGGTGAAGAAAATGCTTGACAAAGAGAAATTAAAGACTTTTTTCTGTTTATCTTACCAAAAGGGATATGAGAAGGTGATGTGATTACTCTGAGTAAGAACTTTCATGTGCAGACAACATCAGATATGAAAGGGCTCTTTAATCAAAGGGTAAAGGCAGAACAGGAATAAATGGCTGCAGGTGGAAGCCCAAGCAATTCAAATGGGATAAAGGGCACAAATTATAACAGGGAGGTGATTAACCACTGGCACAAGTGACAGGGGGCAGGAGGGTCTGACTGGTGACATCCTAACTGCACTTGTGTTTGCAGGAAACACTTTAATCCTGCCCAGGTTGCCAGGCCCTGAGCTGGCTTGGGCGGTGAGGGACCCCCAGGAGGCAGAAGGGATGGTGGAGTGATGGTGATGGGCTGACCTCAACACCTGTCCCAGTTCAGCAAGTGGGACCAGTTTATCCCTGTGTGGGTGTGACCAAAGCTGTGCATTCTAAACCCTCTGGGCCATTGCCCAGCAACTCTTCCCAATGGCCCATTGGCAGCAGCTGCCCAGGGCACAGCTGAGCCCTCAGCCTGGCAGCTGGCTGGGAAAGAAGCCTGGCAGAGGAGCTGGGAGAACTCCCCTGCAGGGACTCCTTGGCACCTCCACACCCACCTGAGGGCTCAGCTCTGCTCAGGGGCCAGCAACCATTCCAAAATCCCCCCTGACTGCCAGAGTCACATCCCCCACTCTGGAACTCCCTGCCCTGGGGGACCCACTGGGGGCTCCCACCTGCACTTCAGGGGAGACAATCTTGGGGTTTGGGGACTTGGGGACCCATTCAATGGATCCAGAGGAGGATCAGAACCTGGAGAGGAGGAGCCCACCACTCTCCACCAGACTGTGCCATCATCTGCACCAACAGGTTTGTCTCTTCCTTTTCCTTTGGACTCGGGGGAACCACGTGGGGCTCAGCACAGGGGCCACCAAACCCCACTGTGTTTGTGCCCCAGGGGGCTGGGTTCCACTGCTGGGTTTGGGGGTTAAACCCAATTTCTCTTTGTGCCATTGCATTTATTGTGATATTGTTATTAAATTGTAACTCTGACTTATAATTTCTTGTGCTGGGTTCATTTCTCCTGCCGGTTTCCCTTCAAACCAGCACAACACCCTACAGACCCTCCAGGCTTCTCAAGGAAATCCATTCCCAGGGAACCCTCTGGGTTAACACTGCACTGTGGGACATGACTCTGGGATGTTCCTGGTGCCCACCAGCCCAGCCAGATGCCACCTACCATGCTCCTGGGCTCCACCACACACTCTGCAGAAGGAGCTGGAAGCACTTGCCAGTGCCAAACTGCAGCACCAGGTGAAATGTTTTATTTGCTCACTTAAATCACAGCCCTGGGGTTTTTATGCTGCTCCCAACATAAAGGTCTGGAGCTCAGCTCTATTATTTGCAGCATTTCACACCTCGAGAACACACCCTGCCAATCCCTCCTGGTTCTGCTCTTTAAGTACAGCAAACAATTACACTCAACTGGGCTCATCAGGCAGCGCTAATGAGGCTCGTGGCCACACTCTGCTGGCAGCAGCTGCTGCACATCATGGCATCGATCTGAGAGCTCCAGGGCCCTGCAAAGCCTCTGCAGGAACCCAGGAGAGCAACTCTGGGGTGGTGCTGCAGGGGGAGCCCTGTGGGACCCCCTGCCCAGCCCTGCCCCTCTCACCACCACACACTAACTCCTGGTTGGCCTCAGGTGGAGGTGCCAGGAGGAACCCACTGAGGGCAGGGCATGGTCAGCACCCGCTCCTGGAACTCACTGTCCACCACACAACCATGGAATCCTGGAATCAAATACCTCTCTACCAACCCGGCACCACCACCACCATGTCCCACCAGACAACCATGGAATCATTAAGGCTGGAAAATACCTCTCTACCAACCCACCACTACCACCATGTCTCTCCTCACCTCTGGAATCCTGGAATCATTAAGGCTGGAAAATACCTCTCTACCAGCCCAGCACCACCACCATCATGTCTGCAAGTGACACAACCATGGAATCCTGGAATCATTAGGGCTGGAAAACAGCTCTCCCTCAACCCAGCACCACCACCATCATGTCCCCAAGTGCCAAATCCCCATGTTTTTTGAGGACTTCCAGGGATGGTGACCCACCACCACCATGTCCTACCACACAACCATGGAATCCTGGAATCATAAGGCTGGAAAATACCTCTCTACCAACCCAGCACCACCATCATGTACCACCACTCAACCATGGAATCCTGGAATTATTAAGGCTGGAAAATAGCTCTCCATCAACCCAGCACCACCACCATCGTGTGCCACATCCCCATGGTTTTTGAGCACTTCCAGGGATGGTGATCCACCACTATCATGTGCCCCCACACAACCATGGAATCCTGGAATCACTGAGGCTGGGAAATAGTTCTCCCTCAACCCAGTACCACCACCAGAATGTCACCCTCTCACAACCATGGAATCCTGGAATCATTAAGGCTGGAAAATACCTCTCTACCAATCCAGCACCACCATCATGTCCCACCACAAAACCATAAAATCCTGGAATCATTAAGGCTGGAAAATAGCTCTCTCTCAAACCATCATGTGCCCAAGTGCCACATCCCCATGTTTTTTGAGCACTTCCAGGCATAGTGAACCCACCACTGCCCCAGGCAGCCTGTGCCAATGCTGGACAACCCTTCCATGAAGAAATTTTAACTAACAACCAACCTAAACAGTTCCTGGTGCAATTTGAGGCCATTACCTACCCCTGGGTATGATCCTGCACACTGGTGCCACCCTGCACCCAGTGATGAACTGGGAATGCCACAGATTGACACAGGTGAGTGGCTCTGGCCCCTCTGGGAGCCCCAGTTCAACAAGTGGGGTGTCTGTTCTGGAGGTTCTCTCCTCTCCAGACCATTGCCAGGGGCAATGCAGCCCCAGAGAGGTTCTTTCTGCAAAGGAGGGTTGGCACATTCCCTGACCCCCAAGGACAAACCACCCAACAATGCCTGTGCATGGCTCTGGGGGAAACTGGGGAGCCCAACCCTCAGCTGGCACCCCACAGGTGGTGGGGGCACAGCCTGCCCTGCTGTGCCCTGCCCAGGGCTCCTTCATGCAGAGGATGTGCCCTGCCCCTGGAGTGCATTAACACAGTCCCTGCTACTCACTGCTCTGATAATATTTACCCACAGGCTGCCAAGAGCTTCTCCACAGAGCAAATATTTGTGTGTCACACCCTGCCAGTGCCACTAACCCAGAGCAGTGTCCTTGGGAGGCAGATCAACAGGGAGCTGAACTGCAGAGAGTGCTCCTCAACAGCCAGAGCCCCAGCAAAGGCCACCAGCTCTTCTTCCACAGGTGTGACAAGAGGGACATGCCTGGGACACCTCAGGGTACCTTCTCTGCTGCCACACAGCTGGTCCTGAACCAAAGGATGCTGCTGAGATCCCCTCAAATCCAGCCCTGAGCAGAGAGGACACAACTAATGTCTAACAACTTCCTTGTGGAAAAGCCCAGCTCAAAGTGGAGGCTTAAAAAATTATTTCTGTCAGCACACTCCATGAAACCTCCTGGGTTTGGCTACTTGGACCAGGAGACAGCAGGGTTTGGGGAGGTCTCCAGTGAAGCCAGTTGTTGCCACTGCTGGGAAGTGCCAGAGGGCCCTGCTGGCACTAGTGGAATCCATCCCCTGTCCTATGGCTGGGAGTGTCCTGCCCACTCCTGCAGACCCCAGAGCTGCTGGATTTGGGCACCATGGGCTGCCCCACATCAGGGTCCTGCCCACAGGGACATGAAAGCCCATGCCTGGATCCAGGGAAAACAGGGAAAACACCAGCCCAGCCCTCCCAGAGACAAAGCAATTACTGCTAATTAGGAGGTGGACAAATAGGAAAGGGTTGAGGAGAAAAAGCTTTTGGGCCATGGGCTGGCACCAAGGATGGAGGGGAGAGGGTGAACCACCACCCTTTTGGGGAACCAAGGCAAATGCTTTCACCATCTCAAGGAGGACATTTAGTAAATCATGTGCCAAAGTGCTGTGCCCTGGTTGTGTTTCATGCCAGGAAAGGCTGGATATGTCCCCACCATTAAAGGACACAGGTTTATTCAAGTTTATTCCCCATGTGTCAACTTGTCACCCTTATCTCCAGCAGCCCACACTGGGCTGGAAAGCACATTTTTCCCTTGAGGAAGAAGCCTGTGCTGTGAAAGGAGATGCAGCTGTCCCAGTTCAGCAAGTGGGACCAGTTTATCCCTGTGTGGGTGTGACCAAAGCTGTGCATTCTAAACCCTCTGGGCCATTGCCCAGCAACTCTTCCCAATGGCCCATTGGCAGCAGCTGCCCAGGGCACAGCTGAGCCCTCAGCCTGGCAGCTGGCTGGGAAAGAAGCCTGGCAGAGGAGCTGGGAGAACTCCCCTGCAGGGACTCCTTGGCACCTCCACACCCACCTGAGGGCTCAGCTCTGCTCAGGGGCCAGCAACCATTCCAAAATCCCCCCTGACTCCCAGAGTCACATCCCCCACTCTGGAACTCCCTGCCCTGGGGGACCCACTGGGGGCTCCCACCCAAACCTCAGGGGACAGAATCTTGGGGCTTTGGGGACTGTGGAGCCACTCATTGGATGCAGAGGAGGAGCAGAACCTGGAGAGGAGGAGCCCACCACTCTCCACCAGACTGTGCCATCATCTGCACCAACAGGTTTTTCACCTCCTTTTCCTTTGGACTTGGGGGAACCACGTGGGGCTCAGCACAGGGGCCACCAAACCCCACCGTGTTTGTGCCCCAGGGGGCTGGGTTCCACTGCTGGGTTTGGGGGTTAAACCCAATTTCTCTTTGTGCCATTGCATTTCTTGTAATATTGTTATTAAATTGTATCTGATTTATAATCTCTTTGATGTTGGCTTTGTTTCTCCTGCCGGTTTCCCTTTAAACCAGCACAGCAGCCAAACGAGGTGCACGAGGGGTGCACAGAATGGAAGAGGCAGAACTTTGGGAAGAGAGGGCAGAGCAGCCTGGGTTGGGAGGAGCAGCTGCCACAGGGAGGGGCTTTGCCAAGGGACCCCCTCACTTTCACTGGAAAATCACCCCCTGCCTGCCAGGGCTGGAGAGCAGCTGGAGAGGAAGAGCAAAGGTTTTCCATGAAATATGTGGAATGAAATGACAGAGCTTATAGGAAATGAGTATCAACCATGGCCTTTTCTTAGATTCACAATTCCCTCTTTCTCAGTAAATGTTACAGCTTTCATGCTTTTATTAAAAATATGGCAGCTCCAAAATAAGATACTTTCTATGACAACTGTCCCATCCCTGGAAGTGTCCAAGGCCAGGTTGGACAGGGCTTGGAGCAACCTGGGCTGGTGGGAGGTGTCTCTGCCCATGGCAGGATGCCACTGGATGAGCTTTAAGGTTCCTATCAACCCAAACCTTCTATAATTCCCTGATATTCAAGGTCCCTATCAACCCAAACCTTCTATAATTCCCTGATATTCAAGGTCCCTATCATCCCAAACATTCTATAATTCCCTGATCTTCAAGGTGCCTATCAACCCAAACCACTCTGTGGTTCTACAATTCTATATCAATTTGCACTGAAAAAGCAATTTATAATGTAAAAAACTTGAATTAAAACTCACTCTTTTTATTTTTCTTCTGTAGAACTAACCCCCTGGTGTTACTGCTATGATGGCTCGGCTTCATAAATGAAGACTTGGGAAGGGCTCCACCCATGTGGGTGTGTCCTTCCAGCCTGCACAGTGGATGTTTTAGGTGAGGCACAGCGTGCGGGGAACTGGCCCCACCCTTTAACTCCTGAGGTTCATCTGCCACAGCCGAGCGAGCCTGGACGGTGACAGCGAAGTCCTCGGGATTGGAACCTACAGCCCCCGGCATTCCCAGGAGGTCTCCCATCCAAGTACCAACCAGGGCTGACCCTGCTGAGCCTCTGAGATCTGGTGGGATCGGGTGTCAGGGTGGCATTTAACTGCCATTTATTCACAACTTTGGCAGTCCCATGGTGTAATGGAAAGGTTTAGGAATTCCTGCTGGTGTTCCAAAGGCTTGCAGTGGGACTGGGGAAGGTTTAGGAATTCCTGCTGGTGTTCCAAAGGCTTGCAGTGGGACTGGGGAAGGTTTAGGAATTCCTGCTGGTGTTCCAAAGGCTTGCAGTGGGATTGGGAAGTTTTAGGATTTCCTGATGGTGTTCCAAAGGCTTGGAGTGGGATTGGGAAGGTTTAGGAATCCTGATGGTGTTCCAAAGGCTTGGAGTGCAATGGGCAAGGTTTAACACTTTCTGTGGCAGCAGGAGATGCTCTGCCCCAGCACCCAGGAGACAGGAACAGCCTGAAGGACCAGGGCAAGGGAGCCCAAAGAGACAACCTGCAGGGAGCAGCATCCTGGGGAAGACCAGGAGCAACCCCCCACTTCCATCACACGTGTCCTCCTTTTGCACAGTGCTTGGTGGCCTCTCCCATGATGGCCTTGGCACAGGACCCATCCAGAGAGCTGTAACTGTGACCTTCCCCACAGCCTGACCAACCTACAGGCTCTGCCCAGAGAAGCTGTGGCTTCCCCATCCATGGAAGTATCCCAGGACAGTCTGGAGGGAGTTTGGAGCAACCTGGGCTGGTGGAAGGTGTCCCTGCCCATTGCAGGGGGTGGGCAAGATGGCCTTTGAAGGTCCCTTCCAAGGCAAACCATTCCATGATTCTACAGTTTTATCCTGCTCCAACACCACCACTCCCTCTGTACTTCCAAGCCCTTACAACTCCAGCAGACTCAGAGCCCAGGGGCCACCACAGACCCCAGGGGAGCTGCAGGGGTTGGGGTGGATCTGCCTTGCTGGTGCTGTAAGACCCACAGCAGCTGAACATGAGGGTCTCCACTCCAGCATCACCTTCACTGTCACCAGGACAGGAGATGGTGAACAGGTGAGGATGGCACAAACCTGCTGTCCTGTTGCACTCAGCAGATCACAGGGTTAAGGTGAGAACACCTGAACTACAGGGAGATGCAGTGCAGGCAGGAGAGGCAGTGCAGGCAGGAGAGGCAGGCAGGAGATGCAGTGCAGGCAGGAGATGCAGAAAGGACCTGCCAGACCCACATGGCACACAGGAGGCTTTTAGTGAGGAGACACCAGGAGGCATCTGCTCTCGAGGGACAGCAATCAGGAACTCCATGTTTCTATTCATGTGCACCTTTTCCTTGGCTGTTCTGCCCACTTCCCAACATGCCCACATTTCAGTGCCATCCATGCCCTGCCATGCCCTTACACCCATCCCTTGCCATCCCCATGCCCTGCCATGCCCTTACACCCA
>VWZD01007567.1:369855-400977 GCA_013396695.1 Sakesphorus luctuosus | reverse complement strand
CCCCCCGCCATGCCCTCCCACCCATGCCCTCAGCATCTCCCCCTGCTCCTCTCTGATGGAAATGCTGACCCCAGACAGCCCTGGCTCCTCCTGCCCAAAGAAATCCTGTGCCAAACATTGTGACTCATCACCTGAGGAAGAGCAGAGCCCTTCTTAGTCCAAATGTTGATCTTTAATCTCCAGAGGCTTCTGCCACCTGGAGTGTGACTTCACTTCTAATTAATTGTGTTAACAAACCTGTCTGCACTAACGAGCTTCCAGAGGGGTTTTTCCAAGGGCTCTGTGGGAATGGCACCAGCATCATGTTCCCTTCCTGAGGGGAACTGCTTTGGAAAGCAGAGACCACCTCTCTCTCTGTGCTGAGGCACATGCCTGTTATTCCCTGGAATTAGGGCTATTCCATGGCATTCCATGGCTCTGGAGACCTCACCCCCTGTCTGCAGAGCCACGAGTTGGTGTCATGGCTTTGTTCCCTGTGCAGGGAACACGAGCTGCTGTAGCCAGAGATAGTCTGGAGTTTCCTTTTCTGGGAAATCCATGCAGGATGGGAGGAATCACTGCTTTCATCTACCCACTAGAGAGGCACTGTGGATAAGTAGGTCAGCCTTTGACCTCTATTTTTTAGGAGAGATAATGGAATCACACAATGGTTTGGGTTGGAAGGGACCTTAAAGCCCATCCAATCCCACTCCCTCCCATGGGTAGGGACACCTCCCACCAGCCCAGGGAGCTCCAAGCCCTGTCCAACCTGGCCTTGGACACTTTCAGGGAGATGGGACAGTCTGGGCAACCTGTGCCAGGGCCTGCCCACTCTCAAAGCCAAGAATTCCTCCCCAGTAAAATCTCCCCTCTGGCAGCTTTCAAGCCACTCATGAATCCCAAACTAGTGCCTGCAGCCAGAAACCTCCTCTGCCCATCCCAGAGGGCTCTGCCCACATTCCAGAGGGGAACGTGCAGTAGAGTCAAACCCCTTAGCTTGGAGATCCTCTGCTTTTCCTTTCTGAGGGGTGAACCCCCAGACCTCCCTGCTGCTCTCCCTGCCCATGGCACCACCAGCCCCATGGTCAGCCCATCTCTCTGCCAACAGCACTCCCTGGGCTGAGCTCCTTGTTAGACTGAGCTTTATGGAATATAGATCTGTGTCCTGCCCAGCTCCCAACTCTGCTGACTCAGAGGAAAGGGATCTTTAATGAGCCCCCAGATAGCTGTATTTTTCTTACCTAAGTGCTCACAAATTGCATGCTATGACCAATTAAACAGACAGTCTCTCATTTTTACACAACAAACATAATTTGTAATTCCAGAATGTCAATAAAAGTCCTTCCTTCCCTTTCATATTCCACAGCATTTGCAACTCAGCTTGGTAATTTTGAAGTCAATAATTAAAAAGAGGGGCAATTAGGGTATTAATTGGGAAGCACAGAGTTACTCCACAGAACATATCCCATATTTTTGCCATGCCTGCTCTGCCCTGACTGCTCTGAGCACACTGAGTGCTGCTCCAGCAGCAGAGCTGGGATTTTCAGAGCAACACACCCCTCCTTGCCCACCCTTTCATCTCAGCTGGGCTCCTGGAGATAAACACAGAGACAAGAGATGCAGCTGGTCCAGGGCAAAGGAGGGCTGGATCCTACAGGGGTGAGCAGCATTTACCTTGAACTGAGCTGTGTTTGCTCTTTGGAATGAGGAGGGGGAAAACCACTGTGGAGAATTACACTGGGAAAGGGGGAAAAGAATTTTCTAAAGAATTATTGTCCACCACAACCATTCAGTTCCATTTTATAAATTAGACATTTTGTTTCCTGCCTCCTGCCCTGGGTTATTTTTAGAACTGAAAAATGGATGTGGCCCAACAGAGAGCAGGTTCTTGGTACTAAAAAAGTCAGTGGTGCAGTTACCAGCTCAAGGCTCTGTTCAGACATCCAAGTGTTCCCTCCAGTGGGAGGAGGGTCTGGATACAGGACCCCTGAGCCAGGCTGTGGTTGGTAGGGGGTCCTGACCCTCCCCAGAGTCCAACCATTCCCCAGCACTGCCAAGGCCACCACTGACCCATGTGCCCAAGTGCCACAGCCACACACCTTTTGAACACTTCCAGGGATGGGGAGTCTGTCACTGCCCGGGGCAGCTGTGCCAGTGCCTGACCAAACTTTCCATAAAGAAATTTTCCCTAATATCCAATATAAACCACCTCTGGCGCAACGTCAGGTAGTTCCCTCTCCTCCTGTCCCTGTTCCTGGAGCAGAGCCTGACCCCCACCCCGGCTCCCCCCTCCTGGCAGGGATTGCAGAGCCAGAAGGTCGCCCCTGAGCCTCCTTTTCTCCAGGCTGAGCCTCCCCAGCTCCCTCAGCTGCTCCAGCCCCTTCCCCAGCTCCATTCCTCTCCCTGGCCAGGCTTCCCATGCTGAGTGTGCCCGTGACCTGTACCCACAGGGTGAGATGACCAGGAATTCCCTCACTGCAACATCTGAAAACCAAAAATCAGAGAAGAACCCAAATTCTAAACTGCTCATCAAACTTCCCAGTAGGTCCAATTGGGGCTGCTCCATGTCCAGACCTTATGTCCTAATTCAGCAGGTGGGAGCAGTTTATCCCTGTGTGGGTGTGACCAAAGCTGGGCATTCTAAACCCTCTGGGCCATTGCCCAGCAACTCTTCCCAATGGCCCATTGGCAGCAGCTGCCCAGGGCACAGCTGAGCCCTCAGCCTGGCAGCTGGCTGGGAAAGAAGCCTGGCAGAGGAGCTGGGAGAACTCCCCTGCAGGGACTCCTTGGCACCTCCACACCCACCTGAGGGCTCAGCTCTGCTCAGGGGCCAGCAACCAGTCCAAAATCCCCCCTGACTCCCAGAGTCACATCCCCCACTCTGGAACTCCCTGCCCTGGGGGACCCACTGGGGGCTCCCACCCAAACCTCAGGGGAGACAATCTTGGGGGTTTGGGGACCTCTGGGACCACTCATTGGATGCAGAGGAGGAGCAGAACCTGGAGAGGAGGAGCCCACCACTCTCCACCAGACTGTGACATCATCTGCACCAACAGGTTTGTCCCTTCCTTTTCCTTTGGACTCGGGGGAACCCCGTGGGGCTCAGCACAGGGGCCACCAAACCCCACTGTGTTTGTGCCCCAGGGGGCTGGGTTCCACTGCTGGGTTTGGGGGTTAGAACCAATTTCTCTCTGTGCCATTGCATTTCTTGTAATATTGTCATTAAATTGTAACTCTGATTTATAATCTCTCCTGAGCTGGGTTCATTTCTCCTGCTGGTTTACCTTTAAACCAGCACACCTTAATTCCTCTCTGCACACTGCAAACAGCACACAGGAGGCACCACTCAGGCTTTCTTTCACCAAGGTCCTGCAGCAACAAGGTTCTTCCCCAGATCTCCTTTCAGAGGGTCTCAGCAGACTTTCCACAGCCAGCAAAGGCAACTGCAGCTTCCTGCACCCCCTCCCAGTCCATCACTTCTGCCGGTCCCTCAAGCTTTGACCCTCCAGGAGCACCAACTCCATCATTTATACTCAGCTGGTGAGCATGAGAGAGGAGAAGCTCACTGACAGGCTTGGCTGGTCCTTCCTAAAAGCTCTCCATCCATTCCATATTTTTCCCTCAAATTACCAAAGAATATCCCCTGCTCTGACAGCACTGACAAATGACCATCCCACAGAGCAGCATCACTGTGTGCTCCTGATTCCTGCCCAGCCCCGACTAAGAGAATCCCTTCCCTGTCCATTTGTGTTTCCAAGGCACAAAGGAGAATCTCCAGTGCAGCTTTGCACCCCCTGCAAAGACAGATATTGGTGTTTATTTATAGCTCCTTGGTTGCACAGAGCCTGTGGAGAGGGGAGAGATGTCATTCCCAGGGGAAGGCAGATGTATTGGATCAATCCCTACATGGAAGGGCCTGGGGTGTTTCACAAAAGAACCACAATTCACAAGAGAAGATAAATTATCTGAAGGGATCCAAACACATCCTTGTCTGTCAGTTACTGTCTTGGAACAAACCTTACAAAAAATAAAGCAGAAGCTCCTTTTTTAGGTCTCACAGCAAAGCACAGCTTTCTTCTCCAGCTTTTAGGTCAGCCCAAGGGGCAGGGACAAAGGGAGTCCCAGTTCCAATCTCAGCTCTCCTTGGCTGTATCACTGACTCACCACCCAAATGATCTCCAGCATCTTCAAAAGTTTCCTTTGATAGCTGGGAAACAACATCCCTGCTGCAAATGCTGTACCATGGAATCAAGTAATGGTTGGGTTGAAGGGACTTCAAAGCTCATCCAGTGCCACCCCTGCCATGGGCAGGGACACCTCCCACCAGCCCAGGTGGCTCCAAGCCCTGTCCAACCTGGCCTGGGACCCTCCCAGGGGTGGGGCAGCCACAGCTTCTCTGGGCACCTGTGCCAGGGCCTGCCCACCCTCACAGGGAAGGATTCCTTCCCAATATCCCACCTACCCCTGCCCTCCTTCAGCTTAAAGCCATTCCCTGTCACTCAGGCCTGTGTAAAATGTAGTGGAAGGTGAAAATGGGAAGGATGGGGAGCTGCTCCTGCATTAAAAATGGTATTGCTGCATCTGCAGGTGGAGGGAGAAGGCAGCTGGTCTAAATTCCCAAGCACTGATAGGGGCAGCACCCCCCAGACACCCATGGACACCCCCAGACACCCATGGAAACCCACAGACAACCCCAGACAACCTCAGACACCCCGAGACACCCATAGACACCCCCAGATACCCCCAGAAACCCATAGACGCCCAAAGACAGCCTCAGAAACTCTCAAACACCCCCAGACACTTCCAGACGACCCCCAGACACCCACAGACACCCATAGAAAGCCCCAGACACCCATAGACATCCACAGACACCCATAGACATCCACAGACATGCCCAGACACCCAATAGACACTCCCAGACACCCCCAGACACCCATAGACACTCCCAGACACCCCCAGACACCCATAGACACCCCCAGACACCCAAAGACACCCAACAGACACCCATAGACTCCCAGACACCCCCAGACACTCACAGACACCCACAGACACCCAAAGACACCCATGGACACCCCCAGACAGCCACAGACACCCCCAGACACCCCCAGACTCCCTGGCATCACCAGGGATGGCCCCACCTTCAGGGTTCATGGGGTGACCTTACCCACGATATCAAACCCAAAGGAGGAAGGAAGAATGGAGAGGATAAAGGAATCAAAGAGATTTAATAGAATAAAATCAGTGGAATGAACAAGTCCAGCAACAAACAGGCTGTGGCTGAAGTTGAAGGGTGTGCCTTTGGCTGCAGCTGAACCCCCATGTCTCATGCCATCCCACCCCCTGTGCTGAGGGCAGCAGAATCACAGACTCACAGACTATTCTGAGTTGGGAGGGACCCACAAGGATCATCAAGTCCAGCTCTTAAGTCAGGCCCACAGAGGGGATTGAACCCATGACCTTGGCATTATTACAACCAAGTTTTAACCAACTGAGCTCATCTCAGCAGCAGCTCCCCAGGGCACACACAGCTCCAGGGCCACACTGCCCAGCTTCTATTGCCATGCCAAAGCCAACTGTGCCACAACCTCCCTGTGGAACCACAGGTGTTGAAACCAACACCAAGCAAACCAACCAGACCCAACCAGTTTCTCTGAGCCTGTCTGAGACCTCCTAAGCTTCGCATGACCCATGCAGAACTCTTTGTGTTCCCTCATTTCCCATGGGGAGATGATATCCCAGGGCTGATGATATCCCAGACTGCTGCAAGGTCACCCTGCCCGGCTTTTATTGCCATGCCAAAGCCAGCTGTGCCAGAACCTCCCTGTGGAACCACAGGGGTTGAAACCAACACCAAGCAAACCAACTAGACCCAATGAGTTCCTCTCTGAGCCTGTCTGAGATCCCCTAAGCTGCACATGACCCAAACAGAGCAATTTGTGTTTCCTCATTTCCCATGTGGGGATGATATCCCAGAGCTGTTGTACTTGAGGGATTTGATGGCCTGGGAGTCAGGAGATGGAATCATAAAATCATGGAATATCCTGAACTGGAAGGGACCCACAAGGATCATCAGTCCAGCTCCTGGCCCTGCACAGACACCCCAACAATCCCACCCTGTCCCTGTCCCATCATCCAGACCCTCCTGGATCTCTGGCAGCCTTGGGGCTGTGCCCACTGCCCTGGGGAGCCTGGTCAGTGCCCACCACCCTCTGGGGGAAGAGCCTTTCCCTGAGATCCAAAGGATGGGACATATCCAACCCTGTCCTTTGCTGCAGAGTTTCAAACTCACCCTTTGTACACTCTGGTCCTTCACCAGCTCAGTCACAAACACGGAAGTCCCATACCCAAGCACAGCTCTATCCAGAGTATTTTTTAGCACAAACACCTCAGGGAACTGTGCAGATAATCCCAGTTTGGAGCCACAGCATGCCTTGTGCTGTGGAAACCAGGTAACAGCTGGAGTTTTTGCCTTGCTGGGTGTTTTTAACATACATATGGTTCCCATCCTCTGCCCTCTCCCACTTCTGGGCTCAGCTGGCACACAGACAGAGGTGACAAAATAACTGTGGATCTGCAGTAATGTGCTTTCCAGACCCATTGGGGTAATGGCAGGAACTGTCTGGCAGTAAATGGACATTTCTGGGTGGTACATAAGAGCACTCAATGCCTCATAACCACGGGGCAAAGCTGGGGGGTCCCTCTTTGGCTGAGCCTCTGCACACCCAGCTCAGGCACAGGGCAGCCAAAAGGCACAAGGAAAGTAATTTCTTCCCTCTTTCCTCCCACATTTTGCTCCCTATTTCAGTGCAGAGCTGGAAGAAGCCTCAGAGCAGCAGCAGAGCTGGGCTGTGAGCAGGGAGGGTTCTCCACGGCAGGTCCAGCTGCACCTTCTCATCTCCAGGAAAATGGCAGGAATAAAGGGCTGCTGAGAGCACACACTGCTCTCCTTGGCCACAGCTGCAGACTGGTGGAGTCTGTGCCCCCAGGGGTCCATCCCTGCCCCTGGAACACCCTCCTGCCTGTGGGAAGCTCAGCAGAGAACCCACACCACGTCATGGCCATCAAACCCCTTCCAGCTGGAGAAGGCTCGATGGAAAAGGACCTTTTCCTTATTCCCTAAATGGGATGGGAATTACCCAGAGTGACCCCAAGGGTCCATCCCTGTCCTTGGAACACCCTCCTGCCTGTGGGAAGCTCAGCAGAGAACCCACACCACGTCATGGCCATCAAACCCCTTCCAGCTGGAGAAGGCTCGATGGAAAAGGACCTTTTCCTTATTCCCTAAATGGGATGGGAATTACCCAGAGTTAATTCCCAGACACTTGGGGTGGAAGCCAAGCAGAGCAAGTGGAGCATCCCAGGGTTTGCTGCTTGTGGAGGACCCAACAAACAGCAATCCCAGCCCTGTTGCATCAGGAATTCCAGGGCAGCAAGGTCAGGAATGGGGGTGGAAATTCATCCAAGCAATTTTGAGGGGCAGGGAAGGGCAGGAGATGGTGCTGGTGAGATCAAACTGGAGAAATCAATAATGGCAGAGGACAGAGGGGGCTGAGGGGACACAGGAAGGGATAAATTAAAGGCTTGCCCAGGTGTTATGATGGCTAGTGAGCAATAAATTAAATCAAAGAGGGCAGCAGGGACAAGCAAGGCAGTGTGAAAAATTAATTAAAAGGAAGGGAGGCATAACCAAGGCATAAAACATGGGTGCTGGAGGAAAGATTAGAGGGCCCAGGCAGTGCAGAGCTTTGGGAAGTGTAGGAAGAGCCAAGGCAGAGGCTGGGAAGGCTGGAAGGGCCAGATAAACAATGCAGCTGCATTTTCAAGACTCCAAGAAGCAGGAAACCATGGGAGAAGAAAGGAAACATCTCCCAGACAGAGGCAGCGTTGCCAGGGTGGGGGTGGTGGCATCCCAACCTCCAATCTTGGCTTTTGGAGCCAAAATGCAGCAGGAATAGTGACTCCCCCCACCTGCCTGCTACTGGTCCCCTTCCACCAACCCTGAGGCCCAAGGGAAGGGACATAGGAGCAGCTCTAGGATGGGGCACTGCAGGATGGGCTGTTTGAGTTGGGTCTCTCCTATGGGTGTCTGCTGAGACACAGGGAGGGGGTGAACAGCCCAGACTCCATCTGGCTGCCTCCAGGACTCCCCTCTGGCTCTCAGCAGGAACCCACAGAGTCCCTGCAGCCTTCCCTGCAGGCATCCCCATCTTCCAGCAGAATTCCCCAACACCTGAGCTGCTGTGGCCCATTTAGCCCATGCCAGGGCTGGATGCACCTTCTCCAGGCTGCTGGGACATCAGGGCGGGGTGGAATGAGCTGAGCTGTAAGGTCCCTTCCAAACCAAATCATTCTGTGATTGCATGAAACAATTACATGGATATTTTCTGGNTCTTGGGGTTTGGGACTTGGGGAACCACTTTTTGGATGCAGAGGAGGATCAGAACCTGGAGAGGAGGAGCCCACCACTCTCCACCAGACTGGGACATCATCTGCACCAACAGGTTTTTCACCTCCTTTTCCTTTGCACTCGGGGGAACCACGTGGGGCTCAGCACAGGGGCCACCAAACCCCACTGTGTTTGTGCCCCAGGGGGCTGGGTTCCACTGCTGGGTTTGGGGGTTAAACCCAATTTCTCTTTGTGCCATTGCATTTCTTGTAATATTGTTATTAAATTGGAACTCTGACTTATAATCTCTTCGATGTTGGGTTCCTTTCTCCTGCCAGTTTACCTTTAAACCAGCACATCAAGACACAGGGGGAAAGAAAGAATGGGTCAAGTCTGGCTCCCACCTGCCTTGAAAGCAGCTTTCTTTGCACTGAACAGGCTGCCTGGGTGCTAAGAGGATTATAAGCACAGACACCTATGCCAGAGGAGGGAAGAAGGAAGAATAAAGGCATTCAAAGCTGTGACAAGCAAGTGGAAAATAAAAGGATGCAGCAAACTCTTTGGTTGGAGCAGGAGGAGCAGAAGGAAGATCAAGGCACAAAGAGCAGATTCAGAGTCACCCAACCCAGAAGAAGCACAAGGACTTTCACATGTCCCAGTGGACACAGATCAGGCAGGGAGTGCTTTGTAAGGGAAGTAGGACAAGAAGTAATGGATAATTAACAACATCAGAGAGCTCAGAGGCCCACAGACCTCCCTGTGCCCTAAGAAACTTCTCCTTGGGTTTGGAGCAGGATTGTAGGAGCCAAGGGATGGTTCTTTGTACCCCAGGGTAACAGGGAGCAGGTTCTGTCCAAGAGAAGCTCTGACATGTACAGAGGAAGAAAAGGGTGAAGTTCTTATTTCTCTCTTCAACTCCCTACCAGGAGAACATCTTGTTGTGCCAGAGGAGGTTTAGTTTGGATATCAGGGAAAAGCTCTTCCCTGAAAGGGTGGCAGGCACTGGCACAGCCTGCCTAGGGCAGTGGTAGAGTCACCATCCCTGGAGGTGTTCCAAAGGTGTGTGGATGTGGCACTTGGGGACATGGTCACTGGTAGATCTGGCAGTGCTGGGTTAAAAGCATTAAATGTCCATCCCAACCTCAGTGATTCCACATTCTGTGAGGAGATAACCCCTGGGAGGTGAGCAGGGAGCAGGCACAACCTCCTGCTTCCCAGCATGGCAAACCCAGGCCTTTGGGGAAAGATTTGGAAGAATGAAACAAGGTTTGATTATAAGGCTCTTCTCCAGTGTAATGGGACAAACAGCCAAGAGACCAAAGCTGTCATGGGCCCTGCTTGTCCCTGTCCTGTGAAAGGGGCAGGAACAGCCCAGAACCAAGGGCTTGTCTCAAAAAGTCACAGGATCTCCTGAGCTGGAAGGGACCCACAAGGATCAGAGTCCAACCATTGGCCCTGCACAGACACTCCAACAATCCCACCCTGAGCTGGCAGGGACCCACAAGGATTATCAGTCCAACCCCTGGCCCTGCACAGACACCCCAACAATCCCACCCTGTCCACCCTGAGCTGGAAGGGACCCACAAGGACCATCCAGTCCAGCTCCTGGCCCTGCACAGACACCCCAACAGTCCCACCCTGTCCTTCAGAGCATTGTCCAAACACTCCTGAAGCTCTGGCAGCCTTGGGGCTGTGCCCACTGCCCTGGGGAGTCTCTGCAGGGTTCACCTGCCAGAGGAAAGCTGGGACCCAAACCAGCCCTCTGAGTGACCCAGCATATCCCAAGGTCATCCTTACTGATCCTGCATTTTTAATGGCACCTCCAACCTCAGGAAGAGATGCAGAAGAAAGGATTTTAGCAGGAAAAAACCCCCACTTAACCTGAGACAGCTCCTCATGAACAGGGTGTGTGGCACCATCCCACACCCTCTGGATGTCACAGCACCCTCCAGGCAGCACCAGGGCCCTCACATCACACAGCCTGGCAAAGGTCACTGCCTCAAGAAGCAGCACATCTGCTAATGAAATGCTGCAGAAAGGGGATAGTGAAATGAGCAACTTTTTGGCTCTTTTCCTGCAATCTCCTGCTCAGGCCAGGCTGGAAGCAAAGCTGGGGCCTGGATTGGTATGGATGAAGGAATCTGGCCATCTCTCTGCTTGTCTTCTCTGCCTTTCTTGCTAACCCTTCTTGCTCTCCCTAGAAACCAGCATTAAAATCCACGCTCACATGTCACATTTGATGCATCTGCCAAGGTCAGAGCCATCAGATCCCATCAGGCACATCCAGCCCTGCAAAGGGAGGCCGAGGGGAGACGTGCACAGAGACATCTATTTTTGTATTTTCATTTGAAGGCATCCCCTTGACTTCTGCTTTCTGACTCATGTTGCAGCTCCAGCGCTCAGGGAAGCTGCCAGAAAGCAGGAGGTGGTCAGGAGAGGACAGGGGGAAGGAGCAGCACTGAGGTGGCCCCTGTCTGCTGTCCCCAGTGTCCCAGCATGTCCCAGCAGCTCCTGGAGCAGTGTGTTCATGGGAATAACACCATTCCAAGCTGGAGCACAAAGACTATTCTCTTTGGGGCTGAGAACTGAGAACTTGGGGAGTTCCACTGATTGGAGTGGGGGGACACTTATGCTTATTTTACTTATTTTACTTATGCTTATTTTACTTATGCTTATTAATTGATAATGTTATTAATTGATATACCTATCATAGAATTTGCTTAGTTGTATAAACTTCACTGTATAACATACAGTGAACTCACAAGGTACAGACCTGTCCTTGAAGGTGCCACACCAAGAGCCCCCAGAGCCTCTTGGACCAATTAAAGCAGCCAGGATACCCCATGAAACGAAGATAAATCAGAAAACATGTCAAAAGAACAACATAAGTCCAATTAGACCAGCTACAGTTGCCAACGAGTCTGGTTTGAAGCAGTTTTGAGCAAAAGATAAAAAGTTCATGAGAGGAAGACGCCTGACTTCATCCCCAAAGACCATCAGGGACTCCTGCCCCGAATTCCCAGGAGGAAAAGCACAGGCACAAGGAGTGACATGGGATGGAGAAAATGGAAACCAGTTCTTGAAACTCATTATAATAACCCTGCCCTCTCTAAGAGAATAATGTTTATGCATGAAGAAATAATAAATACATATAACTTACTCGTATATTGTAGCAATGCATTCTCAATACATGGCATGGAGAATGTCCTGCCAGAAACGGGCTGATGAAGAAAATCAACCAGCCCCTGAGAATGCTTTAACAACTGATGTTTTTAATGTGGTTTGAATGTATTGAATGTAAAAACTGCAGTGTCACTGTTTCTTCTTCCCAAAATCCCCTGCCAGGCCAGGGGGCTGGGGAAAGATTGTGACCTCATGTTATCTGAAACTCTCTCCCATTGAATGTAAATCCCCTTACTCTCATTGGCCCAAAGCCAGATTCCCCTCTTGTCCCTTTTTGGTGAGTTTGTATCCCTCCGAAGTCCATATAAACCTGTTCCCCTGAATAAACTTTCTCTTTGTTCCTGTCCCCGCTGGTGGTCTTTGTGTGTCCTTTCTCAGGGGCTCTCGGAGACCACATGGTCGGGGTAAAGCAGAGAGCACACACTTCTCCTGGGTCAATGGACTAACAAATCCAGGACTAGGAGAAGCGCCCTATCGTTGCAGATTTCCTTCAGCACACAGCACAACGAGGCTACAACAAACCCACTCTCATAGTATATAAACCAGTTGTTACCTCGACCAGGTGTGCATGTTTTGGAGGAGCTTCCCCCCTGCACCCGGGCCTGGAACAAACATCCCTCTCTATAACCCCACTGGATAGAGAGTCTTCTTTCTGCAAATCACCACCTGGGGACATGGGTTGGTGGTGGGTTGGCAGTGCTGGGTTAATAGTTGGACTTGCCCTTAGAGGGTTTTTCCAACCTTAAAGATTCTGTGGTTCTAAATCCAGGCCCAGCTCCTCAACCTGCCTTGGGTGGCTGGAGCCACTGACCAGGTGTTATAGGTTTAGCCAGGTGGGCCTAAATTTAGGTTCTAAGGTCAGACCAGGCCTGGAATTGCCAGCTGACTTGAGCTGGGCTGGGCTAGCTAACAGCTGACTTCTTCTAGCTAATAGTATTGTATTCCATACCATATTGCGACATCATCTCAAAAGGGGTAAAATCCAGTGTGGGGGAGTGGCTTGGTCAGTTCCACCATGCCTGAAGTACAGAGAAGGACATGCTACAGCTCTTTTACTATCTCAGGTNGCAAAGAGAAGAACTAAGAACAAACATTTTACTTCCCTAAGATAACATGATGGTGAGCCAGTGCTGTGGGCTTGGGCCTCTCCATCCCTCCTGGGACAGCACGGTGTCTTCTCTGTACCTCGGCCAAAGGGGAACTGCCCAAGCCACACCCACACACTGGACTTTACTGCTAATGAGATGATGTAAGATGGGGTGGAATACAATACTATTGGCTAGAAGAGGTCAGCTGTCAGCTAGCTCGGCCCAGCTCAAGGCAGCTGACAACTTCAGGCCCAAATCTGAGTTTTAAAGCCTAAATTTAGGCCTACCTGGCTAAACCCATAACAGAGTTTCAGGGAAGTAGAAACATTTTTTGTTACTCTTTCTGTTTCTTGCTAAGTGTCTTTTAGAGTACTTATAGATCTAGAGTAACAGACTTTGTATTAACTGGGGAGTGGGAGGTTATTTCCTGTTATACATAACTTGTGTAAGTGTGTGTTATATTGTAGTTTTCTCTTATTTTTCTCTTTTCTGTATAAATACATGTAGTTAGTTTCAGCATAAACCTAGTTTGGAGGGGGTTTTTTTCCCTCTCCCCCTTCTTCCCTTTTCACTCTTTTTTGGACAGTTGGTGTTTGGCCAGCTCAACCCAAGACACCAGGGAATCTGGGAGATCATAGAGGAGAACCTGACACCTGAGGCAGACACTTCCACCAGCATTACATCCTGTGCCCTGTCCTCTCTCTCCAGGCAGTGGGCAGAGACTGGTTCTTGCCAGGAGAAAACACCTTGCAGGTGATGGGGAAGACAAGACAGAATGGAGAGGAGCTGGTGGCTCAGAAAGAGGAGAGAAGAACCCATCAGCAGTCCCTCTGGCCATCAGCTTGTTCCCCTACAGGATTTAAGGTGTTGATAAACACAACACCACCCCATTAGAATCATAAAATCAATTGAGTTGGAAAAGACCTCCGAGATCATCAAGTCCAACCCTTGGGCCAACTCCAGTCCCTTTACCAGATCATGGCACTCAGTGCCACGGCCAAGCTCACTTGAAAAACCTCCAGGGATGGGGAATCCACCCCCTCTCTGGGCAGCCCATTCCAATGCCTGAGCACTCTCATTCTCACTGTGAACACTCCCTTGAGCTCCTCACAAACCCCCTCCAGGTGGGTTCCCATTCAGGGAACACAGATAAAGATGCTCCTGTGAGACAGGGCAGCTCTGACCTTCCCTCTGCAGCAACTCAGACACTTCTGAGCTTTCATTCTGCA
Organism: Sakesphorus luctuosus; assembly: GCA_013396695.1. Taxonomy (NCBI): domain Eukaryota; kingdom Metazoa; phylum Chordata; class Aves; order Passeriformes; family Thamnophilidae; genus Sakesphorus; species Sakesphorus luctuosus. The sequence goes on along the minus strand of VWZD01007567.1, from coordinate 387,112 downwards.
AACATTCCCACCCCAGTTCTGAGCACAGGAGTTTTCCTCCCCCAGAGCAGGAGGAAGGGCTGGTGTCATCATCTCTCAGCTGCTGTTTACACAAGCAGGTGTTTGGGTGAAGATTTGGCACTTTCCATTCACACACTGCCTTGATCTGAACTAACCTTCAAATCTTGAGAACCTCTGAGAAACAGAGAGTTTCAAAAAGCAAATCCAGGAATTAGAAAAGAACAAATGTCCCCAATCAGATCATTTAAATCAACATTGCATTTCGATAAGATCAAAATTTGCAGGAAACTGAGTGTTCATTATGAATCACTTGCTCAGCTCTTGAAAGAATCAAACACTCTGGTTGATCACAGGGAGCCAGCTCAGCTCTAGACATAAATTGTGGGCTCAGGAAGGAGTTATTAGCCCGTGGCTTTCTTTGAGCTTCAGTGTTCTGACTGAATTTCCAGGTTTAACATCACACATGTGCTGGAGTTTGTGGGTCCTCCAGGTTTCACACCTCAAAGCAGGTACAGGGCAATGCACAGGCCCCTGTTTGCTGTGTGAACACAGCTTTGATTGCAATCACATCCAACACTCTGCTCTTCTCAGAAACCAAGAGACAACTGAGTTACATGGCTTTCTGTTGGCTGAACCATCAGCTGGAGGAAGGTCCAGAGCAGGAGGCTCTGCCCATGGCCTGTCCTGCCTCCATCACTTGGCATCTTTCCTATTGTCTTGGCAAAGTGACTGAGAGCTCCAGAAAATAATTTGCTTATTTAAAAGCCCAGGTAGCCACAGGGACAGAGCCAGGAGGCTGTTAATGAAGGGTTAATTGGCATCTCCTCTTCCACTCACTCCTCTAGTGTCCATCTCTGAAGGCTCCATGTGAAGAATGGCAGTTCAGTGTCAGGACTTGGCTGAACCTGGAAAACCTGATCCCACTGACACCAGCCAGGCCCAGCTCCATCACAGAGACCTCCAGAGCTGGCTGGCACCAGGAGCTGAGCCTGCACACCCCACTCGTGGTGCTTGGAACTGCTAAACCACCCCTAATCATAGAATCATAGAATCAATTATTTGGAAAAGACCTCCGAGATCATCAAGTCCAACCCTTGAGCCAACTCCAGTCCCTTTACCAGATCATGGCACTCAGTGCCATGGCCAAGCTCAGGTTAAAATCCTCCAGGGATGGGGAATCCACCCCCTCTCTGGGCAGCCCATTCCAATCCCTCAGCACTCTCTCTGCAAAGAATTTCTTTCTGCTCTCCAACTTCAATTTCCCCTGGCAGAGCTTGAGCCCCCCGTGCCCCCTTGTCCTATTGCTGAGTGCCTGGGAGAAGAGACCAACCCCCAGCTGGCCACAACTTCCCTTCAGGCACTTCCAGACAGTGCTGAGGTCACCTCTCAGCCTCCTCTTCTCCAGCACAAACACCCCCAGCTCCCTCAGCCTCTCCCCACAGCACTTGTGCTCCACTCCCTTCTCCAGCCTCGTTGCTCTTCTCTGGCCCCGCTCCAGCCCCTCAATCTCTTGCCTCAACTGAGGGGCCCAGAACTCAACACAACACTCAAGGTGTGGCCTCCCCAAGGCAGAGGCCAGGGGAAGGCTCACTGCCCTGGGCCTGCTGGCCACGCTACTTTGGATCCAGGCCAGGATCCCATTGGCCTTCTTGGCCACCTGGGCACACTCTTGGCTCCTCTTGAGCTTCCTGTCCCTCAGTCCCCCCAGGTCCCTTTCTGCCTGGCTGCTCTCCAGCCACTCTGTGCCCAGCCTGGAGCGCTGCAGGGCTTGGGGTGGCCAAAGGGCAGGACCTGCACTTGGCCTTGTTGAACTCCATCCCATTGCAATCAGCCCATCTCTCCAGTCTCTCCAGATCCCTCTGCAGAGCCCTCCTGCCTTCCAGCAGGTCGACACTCCCTCCCAACTTGGTGTCATCAGCAAATTTGCTGCTGATGGACTCAATCCCCTCATCTAAATCATCAATAAAGATGTTAAACAGGACTGGACCCAACACTGATCCCTGGGGGTCAATCAAAACCACCTCAGACATGCTGGGAGTGTCCAAGGCCGGGCTGGATGGGGCCCTGAACTCTGAACACCTGGTCCAATGGAAGGTGTTCCTGCCCATGGCAGGGGGGGCGGGACTGCAGGAGCTTTAAGGTCCCTTCCAACCCACACCACTCTGTGGTTCTCTGTTCTGCATTCACAACAGACTTTGAGCCAAGAGCAAGGCTTTTCTAGCCCCAAACTCCCTGCTTCCTGCTGGGAGAGGTCATGGAGTGGGGGCTCTGCATGAGGACAGTGCTCCTCTCACCTGCATCTCCCAGCTGGGCTCCACAGCCCATCCACCTGGGCAACTGTGAACCTGCTCCACACAAAACCCCCTCCAGATGGTTGGGAACATCCTCCAGCCAAGCCCTCAGAGGGCACATGCCAGTAGATCACACCCAGCCCAGACAGGGCAATCCCTGCAGAGAGCCTGCTTAGAAAGGAGGTTTAACTGGCTCTTGGCACTTTCACACAGTAGATGAAGGTTGGGGAGCATCAGCCTTGCAGGGACTTTCTGTCTGTGTCCTCCACAGCCCAACCCCTGAGTGTTCTGATGGCTCCTGGCACCTGGGGAGCCTCTGGAATGATTCCAACCCTACAGTGAGACCCATGAGTGATGCCACCACCCACTCCTATCTCTGGCAAAGGCATCTCAGGCACACAGGGCACCTCAATGCCCCAGTCTGGCTGTTTCAGACTGGACCATGAGCCCAGTGAGGTTCATGTCCTGCAGCCTCCTCCCCCCTGGGCACTGCCCAGCCCCTGCCCCGCCGGGCACTGCCACCTGCAGCCTCCTCCTGACCTGCCAACCCCTCTAAATTAAGAAACCTCTTACATCCTTCCGTGGCCCACAGGGTGCTAAGAAGGTCACTCCAGATGGCAGCTTAAAGGGCCACTGAGTGCCACCCTAATCCTGGCAGGGCAGGACCTGCCAGGGCTCAGAAAGGCCCCGAGCAGGTGATTAGAGTCGGGATTGATTTGTGCTCAGACACGTTGATGCCCAGCTCTGCCACTGCCCCTGCCCAGGACAGGCATGGAGTTTCAGCCACCCAGGATCTGCACTGCCTAGAACTACCTGAAGGGAAGTTGTGGCCAGGTGGGGGTTGGTCTCTTCTCCCAGGCACTCAGCAATAGGACAAGGGGGCACAGGCTCAAGCTCTGCCAGGGGAAATAGAAGTTGGAGAGCAGAAAAAAATTCTCTCCAGAGAGAGTGCTGAGGGATTGGAATGGGCTGCCCAGAGAGGGGGTGGATTCCCCATCCCTGGAGGTTTTTAAAGTGAGCTTGGCCGTGGCACTGAGTGCCATGATCTGGTAAAGGGACTGGAGTTGGCCCAAGGGTTGGACTTGATGATCTGGGAGGTCTTTTCCAACCCAATCCATTCTATGGTTCTATCAGGAGGTGTCCTCTTACCGTGGGACACTCCCAAGAGTGCATGGATGGACTCAAGAACAGGTATTTTCATGGCCTTCCCCACACTGGCACAATAAAGGGCATTTTCATCGGCCTCCCTCCAGTTCCTCTCAGAGTTCTTCTCCAAATGTTTGAATGACAGGAATTCCCACAGTTTTTAGTGCCCCTCCCAGGAAATAGAGAGCTGAGCCTTTATTGGTGTGCCACCAATAATTGCAGGGAGAACTGAAAAATGGAAAGGCAAATCATCAACCAGCAGCATTCAGGACTTCAGGACTCCTGTGAAAGCCAAGAACTCACCAGAGGAAAGTTGCCTCCTCTTACAGCAAATGCCTTGGACAGAAAGAAGGCTCCACACTTGAAAGTATTATTTAATATGCCAGCAGCCAAACCAAAACTTTTTAACATTTCTGGCAGTGCTCTTTGTAAGAACGAACGTCATCAATACTAAATAAATCATGTGTTTCTTCAGCCACACTGAATCCCATCATCTCATTTGCTGAGTTAAACCCTGGGCTGTGGAATTAGGGCACAGAATTCGTCTTATTCATGCAGAAAAGGGTTTTTAGCCAGTTCAGTTGTTTAACATATCTGGATGCCAGGACTTTGTTGTCCTACTTTGTGTCAAAATACTCTCCCTACCACCATGGGCAGATACACTAAGGTAGAGCAGGAAATGGTCTGAGACAAATCAGAAGCAAAGCAGAGTTCCCTTTCTCCCTCAGCTGCCTGATTTTGCCTTGATAAAGTTCAGATCAATCTTTACATCTCTGCTGTTTCCAGGATCAGATTTCCAAGTAAAGTAAGAAGTGTGAAGCTCCTGGACCTTTATTTGCTGTCCAAGGTGTCTCCTGAGGTCCATCCCACAGAGCTCCCAGCTGTGTCATAAAGAAGTTTGACCTGATCACACTTATTTTTTTTTCCCCTCATGTAAGTTCCCAAGTTAAAAACCAACTGTGATATCAATTAAAACACCAGGACTGTAAACCCTGCTGAGGTGGAAACTGAGGACCCCAACCCTGGGAGTGTCCAAGGCCAGGCTGGACAGGGCTTGGAACAACCTGGGCTGGTGGGAGGTGTCCCTGCCCATGGAAGGGGTGGCACTGGATGGGCTGTAAGGTCCCTTCCAATCCAAAACATTCTGTTAATCTATGATTCCTGCTTTCATCCATCTGCCTGGGAACTGGAAGGGAAAGTCCTAGAATCATAGAATCGATTGGGTTGGAAAAGACCTTCGAGATCAAGTCCAACCCTTGGTCCATCTCCAGTCTCCTTACTAGATCAGTCCACTGTTGAGAACATTCCACCACTCCACCTTCATGCCTGAAAGCTTCATTTACCCTCTGCTGGAGCAAACTCCAGGTTTTATTCACCTCTAGTCCTGCTACTCTGGTCCCACCCAGACCAGAGTGAGATGTCCCAGCTCTGGTGCTCCTGGACCTCAGGGCTCAGGAAGCACAGCAAGGTTCCAACAGGCACAGTGTCTCTGGACCATCATTTCCCAACCCTCAGGTCATGCTGTCACTGCACCTGAGCCCTAAATCCCATCCTGCCACTAAAGCTCTTCTTCACAGAGGTGCTTTCAGCTCAGCCCACCTGGCCAAGCCAGGCCTGGAGCACATCCAAGATCATGTCCTTACAGTGCCATGGCTGGTGGCACTTTGGAGATGGGTCTCTTCCTGAATTGTGCCCAGTGGACACTGCTGTGCCCTTTGGGGATGGGAAGCTCCTCTGTCCTGACCAAAGCACTAACCAACAGCCCCAGGGCATCACCCTGAGCCTGCCCTGCCATCCCGTGTGCCACAGGCTGCCCTGCCTGCCCTGTGCAGACACAGCCCCAGGGCATCACCCTGAGCCTGCCCTGCCACCCCATGTGCCACAGGCTGCCCTGCCTGCCCTGTGCAGATACAGCCCCAGGGCATCACCCTGAGCCTGCCCTGCCACCCCGTGTGCCACAGGCTGCCTGTCTGCCCTGTGCAGACACAGCCCCAGGGCACCACCCTGAGCCTGCCCTGCCATCCCGTGTGCCACAGGCTGCCCTGCCTGCCCTGTGCAGACACAGCCCCAGGGCACCACCCTGAGCCTGCCCTGCCACTCTGTGTGCCACAGGCTGCCCTGCCTGCCCTGTGCAGACACAGCCCCAGGGCTGTGCCCAAGCTCTGGGCACCTGTGCCTGCAACAGTTGAGTGGGGTTCACCAGGTCCCAGAATTAGCCTGTTACCTAGTGGGGTGTGTTCCCCCCACTGCCCCCAACCACGGGGCCCACAGGGAGCCCTCAAGGACCCACACACAGAGACCACAGGAGAGGGACCACAGAGAGAGTTTAATGCTCAAGGGTGAAGGTTTATATGGACCTTGGAGGGACCCAAAATGTACCAATAGCAAAAAAAAGGGGGCTTGGCTCTGTGCCAATAGGAATAAGGGGTTTAAAACCAATAGAAAGGAGTAGATAACATCCAATCAGAACACTTCTTGTAACTTCCAGACCCCCAGATACATTCCTCAGGGGTGAGTAACAGTTCTCTCAAGGGATTTTGGGAAGGAGAAGCAGTGACTTTGCCAAAAAGACAATAGAAACCATTTTGTCCATTTAAACAACATTAAACCCCTCAGTTGTTAAGACATTAGAGGTAGCTTCTTCATTTTCTTCACAAGTCCACCTCTGACAGGACTTTTTCCATTCCAGACATTGTAAGTCAATGCCACATGTGCCCACAGCGAGCTGCGTGTCTGCCCCAAGCACAATGATCCCCCTGAGAAGCACTTCCACCACCCTCTGCTCCTGGCAACCCCTGCTCTGGGATGGGCACAGCAGAGCAGAGTTCACGTCCAGATGGCTCAAAAGTCACACTCAGATTCACCTTCACCACAACAAACTGCAGGTATAACTTGCAGAAGCAATTCAAGCCATGAGTCAGAAGGTCAAAGACATCAAAACCCACCGTGTCCAGAAGGACCAAATCTGCCCTGCAGGGTGTCATCAAAGCAATCCTGTCCCTGGCACTGACAGCACTGAGGGCCATGGCAGGTTCCCAGCACAGCCATGAACTTCTGACTGCCTGAAGACCCACCCCAGGGCAGGATGAGCCCAGTGCCAGCAGGCTCATGGGCACAAACCTCCAACCCAACCCCACAATGGAGTCACTGGCACAATCCATCACCATCTGTGCTGCCCCAACCCACTGCTGAGTGCCCCTGGCACACACATAGCTGGCAATGGCTGGGACCTCTCTCGCCACTCCTCACATCTCAAAGGATCTCTGCCACCATTCCTCACATCTCAAAGGACCTCTCTGACCATTCCTCATATCTGAAAGCATCTCCCCCACCATTCCTCATATCTGAAAGGACCTCTCTGACCATTCCTCATATCTGAAAGCATCTCCCCCACCATTCCTCACATCTGAAAGGACCTCTCTGACCATTCCTCACATCTGAAAGCATCTCCCCCACCATTCCTCACATCTGAAAGGACCTCTCTGACCATTCCTCACATCTGAAAGCATCTCCCCCACCATTCCTCACATCTGAAAGGATCTCCCCCACCATTCCTCACATCGAAAGGACCTCTCCCACCATTCCTCATATCTGAAAGGACTGTCCCACTGCTCCTCACATCTGAAAAGACTCTCCCCCCCTATTCCTCACATCTGAAAGGATCTCCCACTGCTCCTCACATCTCAAAGGATCTCACACTGTTCCTCATATCTGAAAGGATCTCCCCCACCACTCACATCTGAAAGGACCTCTCCCGCAACTCTTCACATCTGAAAGGATCTGTCCCACTGCTCCTCACATCTGAAAGGACCTCTCTGACTGTTCCTCAATCTGAAAGGACCTCTCCCACTGTTCCTCACATCTCAAAGGACCTCTCCCACCGTTCCTCACATCAGAAAGGACACAAGGACATCAAAGGACACTCAGACACACTTACCAGGACTGGTGGGCACTGGGGGTCTGTCAGTCCTGCCGTCACCGTGCCCGGAGCAGAGCCCCTCTACGCTCTCAGCCTCACCCTGCAAGAAGCAGGACACAGAGGGGTGGTAAGGGCAGGACCCAGCACTCTGTGCCCTCAGCAGGGCAGGGAGGGCAGAGCTGGGAGGCAAAGCTGCTGGGTGTCTGCAGGATCAGAGCCAGGACGTGCCCAGCTAAGACTCTGAGCTGCTTAGCACAGAGCTGGAAGTGGAGCAGACAGAGGTGGCTGGGTTTGCAGGGCACTGGGGGAGCTGCTGGGGGTGGCTCAGGGTGCCCTGGGCACCAGAAATGTCCAAAAACTGCTGCATCAGCTTAACCCTGGCAGAGACAAGTAAATCAGCAGGCAGGAATTTTGGGTCATCATGTCTAAGTTTTGCTCAGGTAAAAGAGAGTTTCTTCGACCTGAAATATCCCACAGCAAAACTTTCTCGTGGTTTTATTTATTGTTTGGTTTTCCTTATGGGAAATGTGGTTTGAAAGTGAAGAGTTTGCTTTGGGTTGGACAAACCTGAATTGAGCTGTTCTGTGGCTGGAATTGGGATTGTTCAGCCTGGAGAGGAGAAGGCTCTGGGGTGACCTTATTGTGGCTTTTCAGCACCCAAAAGTGCTTCAACAGATATTCCAAGAGAGGGACTTTGGACAAGGCCTTGGAGTGACAGGACAAGGGGAAGGGTTTGAAGCTGAAAAAGGGCAGGGTTAGGTGGGATACTGGGAAGGAATTCCTCCCTGTGAGGGTGGGCAGGCCCTGGCACAGGTGCCCAGAGAAGCTGTGGCTGCCCCATCCCTGGGAGTGTCCCAGGCCAGGTTGGACAGGGCTTGGAGCACCCTGGGCTGGTGGGAGGTGTCCCTGCCCATGGCAGGGGGTGGGACTGATGATCTCTAAGGTCCCTCCAACCCCAAACACTCTGGGATTACGACTATTCCGTGATACTGAGATATTTGGGCTGCCTGATGGCATGGGAGGGCAGGAGGGCAGCCAGGGCTCCTGCCAGTCACCACAGCCATGGTGGTGAGCAGTGCCAGCTCCTGCCAGCCTGCCAGGAGAGACCCTCCAGACTGAGAGGCTCAATTCAGTCCCAGCTTTGCCCCAGCACTGCAGAAGCTCAAACTGCAATGAAGCTTTTAATTACAACAGAGGAAGTGCTAAAGTCACAGAAACAAAGTGCTGGGCTCTGAACAACACCGAGGGCACACCATCCAATGAGCTGCTCAGAGGTGACCCAGTGGCCTCCACACTCAGGGGATAATCCCTCCTGCACAGGGGTCACAGCTCTGCATGGCAAAGCCACCACAGTGCCAGAGGTTGAAAGCAGGGGATGCTGCCCCGAGGCCACGTTTCCTGTGAGCCAAGAACCCCCCAAAGCAATGAAGATCATAGAATGGATTGGGTTGGAAAAGACCTCTGAGATCATCAAGTCCAACCCTTGGGCCAACTCCAGTCCCTTTACCAGATCATGGCACTCAGTGCCACGGCCAAGCTCACTTGAAAAACCTCCAGGGATGGGGAATCCACCCCCTCTCTGGGCAGCCCATTCCAATGCCTGAGCACTCTCTCTGTGAAGAAGTTTTTTCCTGAGGGTTGGGTGCTTGGAGGTGACACCACCATGGAAGGGAATCACAGAATTATAGATTATCCTGAGCTGGAAGGGACCCACAAGGATCATCCAGTCCAACTCCTGGCCCTGCACAGACACCCCAACAATCCCACCCTGTCCCTCAGAGCATCATCCAAACCCTCCTGGAGCTCTGGCAGCCTTGGGGCTGTGCCCACTGCCCTGGGGAGCCTGGTCAGTGCCCACCACCCTCTGGGGGAAGAGCCTTTGCCTGAGATCCAACCTAAATCAACCCTGGCACAGCTCCAGCTGTTCCCTGGATCCTGTCACTGGTCAAGTCCCCTCCAGGTGCTGATGTTTGCCTTGGGAGCTGGGTTGGGTGGGAGGTTTCTGCTTTCCCTCAGCTCTCCAGCCCCTCTCTCCATGCTCCAGCACCAGGAGGAAGAACACAGTAAATCATTTTCATGAAGTTAATATTGAGGGTTTCAGTCAACCTTCTGCAGAGAGCAGAGGCAAGGAAGAGCAAGGAGAGCCCATGGATGGGTTCTGCTGGTTGTTACATGGTAAAGGAGACCTGGACTTCAATTCTGGAGCTGCTGGGGAGTGCTCGTGGAATTTAAGGCAGCTCAGTTGGCTCAAACCTTCCCAAACCAGCTCCCACCACTGAGGCTCTGCCATCTGAAGCAGGTCAACATCAGAATCCTCGTGTGTTCCTCCCTGTTGAGAACTTCTCCAGCTCTCCATGCTGGTTGAGAGCTTGGACCAGCTTGTGCCCCAGACCCTTTTCTGCACAAAGCCAGTGGGTGAGTGGGAGCTGAGTGATGGGACAGACCTGGCAGGACACCTGGAGAAACCAACCCATTTGCCTTCAGTGCCAAGGCAGAGTGGCTCAGCTGCGAGGGAGGGGCAACACTCCAGGCTCCTGCTCTGCTGCTTGTTTGGGCTGAGGGACTGCTCATTCCTCCTGCAAAAGAGATGCCTGAAGTGTGAGTTAGAGCAGAAATCTCTGCCCTTCCTGCTTTTCCAGACATTCTCAGTAACAGCCTGGATTGATCTAAATCTATTTTTCCAACAAGCACCTTTTCTATACCTGGAATAATGGGAGAGAAAACAGCAGGAACCCCTTTAACTGCTGCACTTTAATTAGTTCCTGTAGCTGTCAAAGCCCTGCTCTCACATTCTGATGCAAATGCACAGCCTTTCATTCTAAGCAATACCTCAGTTTGCCTTCAGCCTTCCAGTGATCCTTAAATGTCATATTTTCTCTCCAGAGAAACAACATTCAGAGAATCCCAGAATGATTTGGCTCAGAAGGGAACTTAAAAGGTCTTCTCATTCCACTCCCCTGCCATGAGCAGCATCTTCAGACCCTCTGATTGTCACGGAAGTACTCATCCTACTTGGGTTGGGTTTCTTCAGCCACTGAGCAGATCAGACACTTTTTCTGGCTGAACTTTTTGGCCAGGATGCTGCTCAGGGAGTGCACTGGGAACATGCTTTGCTCCCACCTCCCTCCCACACCTTCCTGCTCCAAAAGCCACAGGGCTCCCAAACATAAGACTGGGCAGCAAGACCAGGCCAGAGCACCTTCTGTAGTGGAAACATGAAACCCTAAATCATGCCCCAGCCCAGGATGGGAGCAGGGGCAGGATAGTTTTCCTCTTCAAGGCAAAGGCACAGCTCCCCTTTGTTCCTGATTTTAAATCATGACATCTCCACCTCCTGCCTGTAGGTTCTCTCCTGCTCTCAGAAGGTCACCAGGCCACTTGGAGAGCCATTTTTCACCCCCTTGCCAATCCAGAGGCACCTAACTGGCTCCTCACAACAAAACTCATCAGTGGGCAGCAACACTGGCCTTTGCAGAACCAGCCAAAAATTCCAGGGCTTCTGGAGCAGCTCCTGGTGCTTCCCCAGACTCCTTTGGTGACCTTGGGCTCCAGCTCTGTGTTCATCCCCTCTCCCTGGGCCTAATAACACTCCCAGGTTATTATTCCCCTCCCAGGTGGCCATGCAGATAAATGGAGTTCTGTTTAGGAATAATCCATTATGATGGGCACAAGGGTGGGCTCAGAATAGAAATGGATGTGCCTTCCCTGCATCACCAGTGGCTTCAGGGGACAAAGCCAAGGATGGCTGTCACCTAGCAGGGACAGAGTCAGGCTTTTCACCACACCTGTGCATTAGCTGGACATCCTCACAGTGTCGGGGCTGAGCAAATGGAGCGCAACAGGGTGCCCAGAGAAGCTGTGGCTGCCCCAGCCCTGGAAGTGCCCAAGGCCAGGTTGGACAGGGCTTGGAGCAACCTGGGCTGGTGGGAGGTGTCCCTGCCCATGGCAGGGGTGACACTAGATGGGCTTTAAGGTCCCTTCCCACCCAACCCATTCTGGGATTCTGTGAAATGTCCAGGGCCAGGCAGGGTCAGCTCCTCCTCACTGAGCTGTTTTGTTATCTGGATGGGGGAAACCCTCTGGAGAACAGGCCATGGGCCATCATCACTCACTTTTAGGAATTCAGGAATTAGGAACTGCAAAGTGCCCTCCCCATCCCAAACACCAGCACAGGCATCCCCTGGAGCCCATCACTCACCCAGCACGGCCACTGTGCCCCTCCCTGTGGCTGTGCCAGCCTCTGGACCTGCCCACAGCATCCCAGCTCTGGGAAACTGGGATAACCCCAGAGACAGATGGCAGAGGGAAGAGAAGCCCTGAGCTGCCTGTCCAAACCTCAGCAGTGCAGACAATTGCTCTGTACACATTTCTCCCTGTCCCAGTTCAGCAGGTGGGACCAGTTTATCCCTGTGTGGGTGTGACCAAAGCTGGGCATTCTAAACCCTCTGGGCCATTGCCCAGCAACTCTTCCCAATGGCCCATTGGCAGCAGCTGCCCAGGGCACAGCTGAGCCCTCAGCCTGGCAGCTGGCTGGGAAAGAAGCCTGGCAGAGGAGCTGGGAGAACTCCCCTGCAGGGACTCCTTGGCACCTCCACACCCACCTGAGGGCTCAGCTCTGCTCAGGGGCCAGCAACCATTCCAAAATCCCCCTGACTGCCAGAGTCACATCCCCCACTCTGGAACTCCCTGCCCTGGGGGACCCACTGGGGGCTCCCACCTGCACCTCAGGGGAGACAATCTTGGGGTTTGGGACTGGGACTTGTTGGATCCAGAGGAGGATCAGAACCTGGAGAGGAGGAGCCCACCACCCTCCACCAGACTGTGCCATCATCTGCACCAACAGGTTTTTCACCTCCTTTTCCTTTGGACTCGGGGGAACCCCGTGGGGCTCAGCACAGGGGCCACCAAACCCCACTGTGTTTGTGCCCCAGGGGGCTGGGTTCCACTGCTGGGTTTGGGGGTTAAACCCAATTTCTCTTTGTGCCATTGCATTTCTTGTAATATTTTTATTAAATTGTAACTCTGATTTATAATCTCTTTTGTGTTGGGTTTGTTTCTCCTCCCAGTTTACCTTTAACCCAGCACACTGTCCACCCCCAATTACCAGCTCAGTTCAGTGGCTGATTTTACACCACTCAGGTCCAGCAGAGCTGCTGGTGCTGCCCTTTCTGTGGATGCCACCCAGTCCCTCAATCACTGGCATTGCCCCTCTCCCCGTGTGCCCTCCCAGCTCATGCCAGCCCCAGCAGCACCAGGGCAGGCTGCAGAGAGGCAGGAGCTGACATTTCTCTTTGGAGTAATTTGCAGTGCCTTTCTTGCCCATTTGATGTAGTCATTTTGTTCCCTGCGCTGATGTGACATTAATTATTGTTAAATATTCTTATCTGTTACACACAGCTCTGTTTAGATAAAGGGCAGTGCATGAACCCCTGACAGTGCTCGTTGCTGCCATGCTCCAAAGCCAATTTGTCATCCTCTCCCTTCAATACCCTCAGCTTAGTTTCACTCTATTTTGCCATTAATTCAGGCACAGTAGAGGCCATTAAAAATGCAGTATCTCTCAGCTGTTCATCTCAGCACATGGACAGGGAATCTGGGGAGCAGCAGTTGCCCAGGGAGAGCAGGCAGAGATGCCCATGGCAACCCAGCAGCAGCCCCTTGGCAGGAGCTGCATGGCTGCCCCCCAAACATGTACAGAGTTCTGCTTTAATGCAAACAGCTCAGCCTTGTACAGCCCACAGTGCTTTCCCCAAGCCTCCTGTGCAGTGGCAAAGCAGCAGAATCCAAGGCCCTGGCACAGGTTGCCCAGAGAAGCTGTGACTGCCCCATCCCTGGAAGTGTCCAAGGCCAGGCTGGACAGGGCCTGGAGCAACCTGGGCTGGTGGGAGGTGTCCCTGCCCTTGGCAGGGGGTGGGATGAGATGGGCTTTGAGGTCCCTTCCAGCCCAAATCCTCCTGTGATTCTCTAAAATTCAAGCTGGCTACATAAGAAAATGCTTTGTTGAACAGGGTTGNGGCTGCCCAGAGAGGGGGTGGATTCCCCATCCCTGGAGGTTTTTCAAGTGAGCTTGGCCGTGGCACTGAGTGCCATGATCTGGTAAAGGGACTGGAGTTGGCCCAAGGGTTGGACTTGATGATCTCAGAGGTCTTTTCCAACCCAATCCATTCTATGATTCTATGATTCCAACACTAGGGCTGTGCTGTACTGGGGGTTGGCTCTGAATGTCCTGAAATTTGATGTCTGTGCACTCAAAGCTTCATTTAAAACTCTCACTCAAATGTGATTTAAAATAATTCTCTTCTGTTTCTTATGCTGGGGGGTTACTGACATATCTTTCTTCTCTTGTATTATCTGATATTTGCAGAAAAGGTTTTCAAACTACAGAATTTCCACAAAAGATGGAATCCCACAAATTGCCCCATCCCTGGGAGTGTCCAAGGCCAGGTTGGACAGGGCTTGGAGCAGCCTGGGCTGGTGGGAGGTGTCCCTGCCCATGGCAGGGGTGCAATGAGAAGAGCTTTGAGGTCTCTTCCAATCCAAACCACCGTGGCATTTATGACTCTATGCTAAGCCCACACCACCCTCTCTTGGCAGAGGACAAGAAGGGCAAGCTCAAGCTTCCAGCGTGGAAGCAGGTGGCATCATGATCCATCTTCCCAAAGCCCTGGGGAGCAGCTGGATTGCACCAGCCTGCCCACAGCAGGCAAAACCTGCACCTGCACCTGCTCTGCCTTGCTTTCCATCCCTCTGCCTGCATAATTCCCACCCTGCCATAATTCCCACTGCTTCCCACAGAAGGTGGGGATGGGATAGAGGGGCACCCGCGTGGCACTCGCCTTGGCAGCCCTTGGAACAGCATTCCCACAGCAAATCCTGAGCAGGGTGTGGAGCTCTGGAGCAGCCCATGACCTTGGGTGGCTCTCCCAGGGGACAAGGTGGTCATCCAATCCTCCAGGGACAAGATGGTCATCCAATCCCCCAGGGACACACGTCAGCACGACACAAACAACAGAGCTCAGGGCACACAGCCTGTCACAGGCAGGGCACAGGGCTGCCACAGTCCTGGCACAGGCCCCAGCTCATCTTCCCCTGGCACAGGGAGCCCCCAGGGCCTGAGCAAACCTGTTCTATCTGTTGAAGCTTCTGCACTTTTATGCCTCCTTGCAGCAAAGTGCTTAATGCCAAGGACCCAAACAGCCTTAATGCCATCCAGGGAGTCATTCAGACACTTAAACTGGATTCCAACCTAAGCCAGAGCCTGAGTGAGGACTGGAGAGCAGGCAGAGGGAGCAAAGAGGATGCAAAGAGCTGAGCCCACAGGCCAAGCAAGACAGGGATGAGAGGATGCTCACACATGGCAAGAGGCTCCCAAAAAAGGGCTCAGCTGTTTGCAAAGGTGCATTCTGCTGCAGGAATAGAGAAGGATGCAAAGGTGGATTGAGCAGGACTGAAGGAGTGCACCATGAATCATGTGCTCCTTCCAGCACTTGGCAAATGGAAGAACATCTGATCCTTTATTCAAAGTGACATTTAATTTTGCATTGTGCTAAATCATTCTGTACTTTTGAATAAAAGAGGATAAACTCCCAAACTCATCCCCCTCTCAGTGAAACACAAACAGTGCTTCGTGGTGAACGTAACTGCGTAGGGTTTTTTCCCTTCTCTAAGAATCACAGAATCATTAAAGTTGGAAAGGACCTCTGAGATAATTGAGTCCAACCATTAACCCAGCACTGCCAAAGCCACCACTAAACAACGTCCCCAGGCACCACATCCACATGGGTTTTGAACACTTTCAGGGGTGGTGACTCCACCACTGCCCTGGGTAGGCTGTGCCAGGGTTTGTTCATCCTTTCTGTGAAGAAATCTTTCTTAATTTCCAATCTAAACCTCTCCTGGCACAACTTGAAGCCATTTCTACTTGTCCTGTTGCTTGGGAGAAGGTATAGACCCATCCCTGGCTCCACTCTCCTGTCAGGGAATTGTAAAGAGTGAGAAGGTCCCCCTTGAGCCTCCTTTTCTCCACCCTAAACAACCATTTCAGTAATCCCAGCGCCAAAGAAGCTCCAGGACAAATGGATATTCACCTCCCAGGTCGTCAGCTCAGCCACATTGTTGAAGGGGGAGCAGGGGAGGACTAGAGCTGCCTTCACCCTGCTGCAGAGGGGTGAGGAAACACAGCCCCTCTCCAGCCCCGGGACAGGCTGTCCTGCAGCTAAAAATACAGACACAAGCCAAAAAGGCAAGGCCAGCAAGAGGCACTGGTGGGGTCACTGCAAACAGAGCCTGGTTATTTCTGGAGCCAGTGCCCATCCCTGGGAGGGCAGAGCTGCACACAGCGTGGTGATGGACACGCTCCTGCAGCTGCAGGGGTCTGGTTTCTCACACACACACACACCCAGGGCTTCCCTGTGCCCTCCTCAGGGCAGCCTCCCACCTCCCTGCCATTATTCCCTTCCTAACTGAAGGGAAGTTGTGGCCAGGTGGGGGTTGGTCTCTTCTCCCAGGCACTCAGCAATAGGACAAGGGGGCATGGGGGGCTCAAGCTCTGCCAGGGGAAATTGAAGTTGGAGAGCAGAAAAAACTTCTTTGCAGAGAGAGTGCTGAGGGATTGGAATGGGCTGCCCAGAGAGGGGGTGGATTCCCCATCCCTGGAGGTTTTTCAAGTGAGCTTGGCCATGGCACTGAGTGCCATGATGTGGTAAAGGGACTGGAGTTGGCCCAAGGGCTGGACTTGATGATCTGGGAGGTCTTTTCCAACCCAATCCATTCTATGATTCTGTGTTTCTATGGATGTGGCACTGAGTGAGAATCCACCATGTCTTGATCCAACCCCACTGTGATCACCAGCCCAGGGCACAGAGTGCCCTGGGCTGGTGATCACAGTGGGGTTGGATCAAGGGTTGGACTTGATGATCTCGGAGGTCTTTTCCAACCCAATCCATTCTGTGATTCTATGATTCTATTTTTAGCTGCTGCCCAAAGCAGGGGCAGGGGCAGGAGCACAGGGAAATGGGAATCACTGCCCCAGTGAAGCCTCTTGGAGCCCCAACAGGGAGCTCAGGGTGCAACGCTCAGACCCCAAACCTGCCCAGGGCTGGTGGGATCCAAGGTGGGAGTATCATCACCAGCAGCCTGAGTTGGGGGGAGATGCCCAGTGCCTGGTGCAGGCTGGGGCTGCTGGGTGCTCCCCATGGCACTGCCACACACCCTCCCCAGTGCTCCTGCCCTGCACCACACCTGGCACCTGCCACACAGGCGTCTGGCTCTGCCCTGGCAGTGCCACTGCAGTGCCACCACTCTGGGGGGTGAGCTCAGCACTGCAGGCACCTCTGCACTTGGGGGGCCAGGCTGGGTTGGGGAAGGGGGGTGTGACATGGCTCATGATGAGCAGTCCCATTGAGCATCACTGGCTTTGTGCCATTTCTGTATAATCAGGATTATTATTTATCATTATTACTGTATTTTACTTTTTTTTCGATTATTAAACTGTTCTTAACTCAACATACAGGATTGACTCTGAGTCACGTTCCCTAAACCCAACCCCAACTGACCCACTGGAGAGCAGGACAGACTGACCCACAGCAGGGCACACTGACCCACAGCAGGACAGACTGACCCACAGCAGGACAGACAGACCCACAGCAGGGCACACTGACCCACAGCAGGACAGACTGACCCACAGCAGGGCACACTGACCCGCAGCAGGACAGACTGACCCACAGCAGGGCACTCTGACCCACAGCAGGGCAGACTGACCCACAGCAGGACACAGTGACCCACAGCAGGACACACTGACCCACAGCAGGGCACAGTGACCCACAGCAGGGCACACTGACCCACAGCAGGACACACTGACTCACAGCAGGGCACACTGACCCACAGCAGGACACACTGACTC
>VWZD01007567.1:336029-367696 GCA_013396695.1 Sakesphorus luctuosus | reverse complement strand
TAGTAGTTAAGAACAGTTATCCTTATACCCATTTTCTAATTAAAGTTCCTTTTTCTCAAATTTAATAAGGAGTGACGTGATTATTGAGGAGGAATCCTCTCCTCTGGTTTTTGGTAAGCATTTTGGTTTTCCCTCAAACTAAGACACTATCCAGTTCCATAACTTGTGCAGGACACCTCCCACCAGCCCAGGTGGCTCCAAGCCCCATCCCACCTGGCCTTGGACACTCCCAGGGATGGGGCAGCCACAGCTTTGGGCAGCCTGTGCCATGACTGGAGCTGTCAGAGCTCAGTGGGCACAGGGCCAGTGACTCCAAGGGGCAGCCACTCCAACGCCACGGGAGCACCACGAGGAGCCTCTGGCAGAGCTGAGCTGGCAAGGGCCAGCCTGAGCTGCCCACAGAGGGCTCTGCAATCCACTCTGCCTTCCTTCATTAACCACAGTGAATTTACACCCGAGACAGCACTGAGGCAAATCAATTATCTACCTCTTTAACCTCACTGCCCTGCTATTATTCCCTCTGTCCCACGTTTGGCTCCACTCTGCCATCTGACAGGAATCTGGGCAGGACAAACCTCCAAGGCAGGGAGAGGATAATGTCACAGCTTCTTCTGCAAGTGATTTCAGCAACAAACCACTGCAAAAACATGAAAACACCAGAGCTGTAAGTGCAGCTGTTCCCCCTGCAATTGGAACCCAACATGGATTAAGGTGTGAGAAACCATGTCCTGACAGGAATGCTGCTGGAGCTCTGGGATAAGCAAGTTCTTCATTTCCAAGGCCATGCTTGGAGCAGCCTGGCCTAGTGGAAGGGGTGGATCAAGATAATCTTGAAGGTCCCTTCCAACCCAAACCATTCTGGGATTGCAGGCACTTTCCTGGAGCTGAAAGGAAGAGCAGCTGAGCAGGACATGAGGCCTGAGGAGCCACCTGGCCAGGACAGCAGCTGTCTGCTCACTGCAGGGCTTTGTGCTTCTTCTCACTGCTGATGGCACAGGCACCTCCTGGGAACAGGAGCTGAGAAGTTCTGCCCATCAGGCTTCCCTCAGACAGATCCTATTGGCTCCTGGCACTGCTGCAGCGCTGGAAGCTGTGAAGAAAATATCTCCAGTGTGGGATAATTAATTTTTTTGTCCTACTTTGGTCTCTGGGAGTGCATCAGATCAGGTAGAGCTGATATGGAAATGAAGGAAACCCTGAGACTAGCTCAGTTGGTTAAAACTTGGTTGTAACAATGCCAAGGTCATGGGTTCAATCCCCTGTGTGGGCCATTGACTTAAGAGCTGGACTCGATGATCCTTGGGGGTCCTTCCAACCCAGAACAGTCTGGGATTCTGGGATTCTTTGAAAGGTGCCTCTGCTGCTCCACAAACCCCACCAAGCAGCCTGGATACTTGGTCATGGTGCCCAGACTATGGTCCCTCAAAGCTCTGGCTGGTTGGGAGGGTCTTTTCTCACCCCCATCATCACAGACACCTCCTGAGAACCTCCCCACAAAGGAGCCAGTGTTGGCAGTGCAGCCTCCACGGGACCTCCAGGGATGTCCACCCCTCCCAGCACTCACCCAGCTCCAGCCAGAGGTGGGTGTTAATTCTGCACTAACTGGGGGGTTTGTTGTACACAAGCAATTCCTCTTCTGTAATGAAATGGGTGTATCATTCTGATTAGGCACAGTCGTTACATCCAGCCTTTAATTAGATTTGTGTAATTAGAAATTCACTGAGTTACTTTACACAGTGGGAAAAATACTGCTGGGATAGAGTTTTATGAGATGGTGACAGATCTCGCTGTAGCTCCCAGAGCTCAGTGACAGCCTGAACCCAATGACACCTCCAGCTGTGGGACCTTCCCAGGGTGTGCAGAATCAGAGAATGAACTGGGTTGGAAGAGACCTCCGAGATCATCAAGTCCAACCCCACTGTGGTTACCAGATCATGGCACTCAGTGCCACGTCCAGTCTCATCTTAAAAACCTCCAGGGATGGAGAATCCACCTGCTCTCTGGGCAGCCCATTCCAATATCTAAACACCCTCTCTGGAAAGAATTTCTTCCTGATACCCAACCTAAACCTTCCTTGGCAGAGCTTAAGCTGTGCCCCCTTGTCCTATTGCTGAGTGCCTGGGAGAAGAGACCAACCCCCACCTGGCCACAACTTCCCTTCAGGCACTTCCAGACAGTGCTGAGGTCACCTCTCAGCCTCCTCTTCTCCAGCACAAACACCCCCAGCTCCCTCAGCCTCCCCCCACAGCACTTGTGCTCCACTCCCTTCTCCAGCCTCGTTGCTCTTCTCTGGAGTTGTGGAGAGTGATGAGGTCTCCCCTGTTTAACATCAGCCTGATTTTGCAGGGCTGAAAGGCCCCCATCAAGCAAGAACACGTGGAAAATACCATGACCAGTTCCTGCCAGCATCTTCATCTCCTGCACAGACACTCACCTGCCAACCAGCACAACCAGGAGGCTGATGCTGATGTTTAATTGCACTGGAGGCACCACAGCAGCCCCAAACACCCAGCTGGGCTCAGAACCAGGAAATGGAATGGCCCCAGGTCACCACAGGGGCTTGGGCACAGGAATGGGACATCACTGGAGGCACCACAGCAGCCCCAAACACCCAGCTGGGCTCTGCACCAGGAGGTGGAATGGCCCCAGGTCACCACAGGGGCTTGGGCACAGGAACGGGACATTCCTATACCAAATGCCAAGTCATTTGGAGAAATCCTAACGGATCAGAAGGCAGAGGGGGTGCAGCCCCACAGGACTCAGATGCAGCTCCACTGGCAAGCACCAATGGGACATGGCAACCAAGTTGGTCGTCCATTTTTGGCTGGTTTCTCCCAGGAAATGGGAGGTGAGAAGGGAGAGAGAAGCTGCTTTCCACAGGCCCAAGCACCAGGTCAGGTGGAAAATCCTCTGAACTAAAGACAGACTGTAGCCTAAACCCTCCATTACCNATTCTATGATTCTATGATTTTTGCTCGGAGTTTCAACAGACAGGAATTTTTAAGGAGATAAAAAAGCTCCTCTAGTTGTGAACCTGAGCTGGGCAAAGACGTAACATCAGATGGAGCAACACAAAGTTTGCTGAAAGTCTTGAAGCCATTCCAGGAGGCAGAGACTGTGCCAAAGGAGATGAGGAAGAGGAAGAGAAGATGAAGATGGGGGTGTTTTAAGACCTGTGACTCCAATTTGGGAGGCATGTCAGGGCCTTGGGGAGGGTTTGGCAGTGCCAGTCTCAGGGTTTTTCTTTTAAGAGCCTATTTTAGGCTTCAAGACTGTCACACAGAGACATCATGGAATGGTTTGGGGTGGAAGGGACTTTAAAGATCACCTCATGCCAGGAAAGGATGCCACCCACCAGACCAGGCTGCTCCAAGCCTGACCAGATGTTCTTCTTTCCAGCCAGGTGGGGACACTGAAACCCAAAGCTGGTTTAATTCATCCCAAGCATCTTGAGGCACAGTCAGAGCAGAGTCTGGACTCACCCCATGGCACTGCAGCTCTGAGAAGCTCCCTGAGCTCCTCTCTCTGTGGTGGCTGTGGCCCAGCACTGCACTAGGCCCCCCTAATGGGCTGAGTGCTCCCTCACCCACAGCAAAACACACCAAGCATCCAGAAAAGCACCAAGAAAAGGCTCTCCTGAGAGACCTGAGCCTGAGTTCTTTCCATTAGAGCGTTCTTCCAGATGGGGAAATGAAGCAGAGACAAGAAGTGGCCCCCAGGGGTGGAGTTATCTCCTGGGAAGTGAACAGCTTTACCACCAGGTTCCCACACAGCTGCCTCACTATTCTGAGTGGTATCTGCACCTTCAGGAACTCCTCCCACTGAAGCAGGACAGTGTGGCACAGCAAGGCTTGGCTTAAGGACAAGGTGGTCACTGAGGGGATGAGCCACACCTGCCCTGGGCTGGGCCAAGGGTGGCCAAAGGGCCCAGAGCTTCTGAGAAGGTAAAACCTACCCTAGCTCAGCCCCCAAGCTGTGACAAGTTATGGCAAGATTTGGAAAAAAGCTGGAAGACAGATGAACAGGAGGTCTAAAAGTGGAGGTGACAATGCTCCAAAAATCATGGCTTCTCCTGAAGAGTTTTTTCCATGATCTGCTTCTCCAGCAGCAGCTCTGGCAGGTGGGAAAGGGAGAAGCACCTCCACCACCAACTCACTCACAAGGACCTGAGCTTTTGATTAAGGGGCTCCAAAATCATGGCTTCTCCTGAAGAGTTTTTTCCATGATCTGCTTCTCCAGCAGCAGCTCTGGCAGGTGGGAAAGGGAGAAGCACCTCCACCACCAACTCACTCACAAGGACCTGAGCTTTTGATTAAGGGGCTCCAAAATCATGGCTTCTCCTGAAGAGTTTTTTCCATGATCTGCTTCTCCAGCAGCAGCTCTGGCAGGTGGGAAAGGGAGAAGCAGCTCACAAGCTTTTGATTAAGGGGCACTTTAAAGAAGGTCCTTGACAACCATCTGAAGGACCCTCAGACATGTTTGCAGTTGTGTCTGGAGCGAATTTAAACAAAATGATTAATTGCACAACCAGGTGAGAGACAAATCCTGCAGTTAGTTTGGTTCCCCTTCCACAGCTGTCCCTCAGGCACGTGGTCCCTGCTGCTCCACCTTCTCCAGACCTGTGTTGGAGTGAACCTTCCCCCTCCACCTGCAGTCTGAGCTGCTCCTCTGCTCCTGCAATCACAGCCCCAAGGGACTCTCAGGAACTCTCCAGCTTCTCAGGCCAATCGCAAACAGGCAGCACAGCCTGAGTTTCAAACACTGCTTGAAGTTGAACAACTCTGAGAGCTCTTCATCAAAACCACTTGAAGGAGTTTGGGAGAAAACTCGTGTCTGGTGCAGCAGAGGAACCTGAAGCCACCAGGATCTACAGCACTCAGGAGTTTTGTTTTCTTCAGTGTTTTCTTTATTTTTGTTTCTATTGTTGTTGTGATGGAAACAAACTGTCCCTGGCAATTGCCACAGTTGGGGAGCTCTCACCACTCCCAAGTGAGTTCAGCCCTCAGATTTGTCCCTGTCTTTCTCCCAGTCCCAGGATCCAGAATGATGGACCTGCTGAACATCGTCCAGAGGGAATGGGCAAACTGAGTGTTGCCCTCTGGAGTTCCCAGGTGGTGTGTGAGGAACCTCAGAGCTCCGGACATGCTCTGTCCGCCTGGAGGGATGTTACTACACCCCAAAGGATGGAAAGGGAAGAGCTCAGAGGGAGGTTTGGGGAAGGAATCCTTGGGAAAATATCCCATTGGGACGGGGAAACTTGATGAGGAGCAATCCATGGGGTCAAGCATGAGCAGCCCCTGCTGGGAAACATCAGCCCAGCCCAGCCAGGACAAATGACCTCCAACACCATCCCCAGACCTCCCTCTAGTCCTAAAACACCTTCTTCAGCTTCTCCACTCAGAGACTGGATTAGAGACCTCCAAAGGTCCCCTCCCATCCAACCTGCTCCATTCTGGAGCTCAGGAGGACTGTTGGGATGGCAGGACTGTCCCCTTGGCCATGGGATGCCTCAGTGAGGACCTTCCCAGGCTGCAGAACAAGGGGCCAACACACAGGAACTGGAACAGTCTGGAGCTAACTGGGAATGGCTGTGCTGAGGGGCAGGAACACTCCGTGCCTCCTGACCAGCCTTCTGCTGGAGGTGGGGAGTGACAGACCCCTGGAGGAAACCTCAGCCCCTCCTTGAGGCCTCCTTCCATCCCACCATGTGTGCTCTGTGGAACACCAGCCCTGCTTTGGGCATGGCTGAGCCTCCCCTGCCCTGCCTCCTGCCACTCCAAACTTCCCCAAATCCAAAGCATGACCCTCCAAACTTTCACAGAATCCAAAGTATGACCCTCCAAACTTCCCCAGAATCCAAAGCATGAGCTGCCTCCTGCAACTCCAAACTTTCCCAGCTGGGCAGGGTCCAGTCTGAGCTAACATCTGCAGCACATCTGCACACTGTGCTTATCCCATCCCAAAGTGGGGCCAGTCTGAGCTAACATCTGCTTATCCCATCCCAAACTGGGGCCAGTCTGAGCTAACATCTGCTGATCCCATCCCAAAGTGGGGCCAGTCTGAGCTAACATCTGCTTATCCCATCCCAAACTGGGGCCAGTCTGAGCTAACATCTGCTGATCCCATCCCAAAGTGGGGCCAGTCTGAGCTAACATCT
Organism: Sakesphorus luctuosus; assembly: GCA_013396695.1. NCBI lineage: Eukaryota > Metazoa > Chordata > Aves > Passeriformes > Thamnophilidae > Sakesphorus > Sakesphorus luctuosus. Next base: position 361,539 of record VWZD01007567.1, on the reverse strand, counting down.
GCTTATCCCATCCCAAACTGGGGCCAGTCTGAGCTAACATCTGCTGATCCCATCCCAAAGTGGGGCCAGTCTGAGCTAACATCTGCTTATCCCATCCCAAACTGGGGCCAGTCTGAGCTAACATCTGCTGATCCCATCCCAAAGTGGGGCCAGTCTGAGCTAACATCTGCTTATCCCATCCCAAACTGGGGCCAGTCTGAGCTAACATCTGCTGATCCCATCCCAAAGTGGGGCCAGTCTGAGCTAACATCTGCTTATCCCATCCCAAACTGGGGCCAGTCTGAGCTAACATCTGCTGATCCCATCCCAAAGTGGGGCCAGTCTGAGCTAACATCTGCTTATCCCATCCCAAACTGGGGCCAGTCTGAGCTAACATCTGCTGATCCCATCCCAAAGTGGGGCCAGTCTGAGCTAACATCTGCTTATCCCATCCCAAACTGGGGCCAGTCTGAGCTAACATCTGCTGATCCCATCCCAAAGTGGGGCCAGTCTGAGCTGACACCTGCTGAGAGCTCCCAGATCCCAGCCTGAGCAAACAGTCTCCCAAATCTTGTGTCGGAGACACTCCCCAACATTTTGCCTTTGCTGATAGAGCAGGTTTGGTGCATCCTCTCCTCAGGCAAAGGCAGCTCTGTGTCTAAAGCCATCACTCCCTCTGCTCCCTGAGCTCCTGCCCAGCACTGACCAGGCTCCCCAGGGCAGTGGGCACAGCCTCAAGGCTGCCAGAGCTCCGGGAGGGTTTGGATGATGCTCTGGGGCACAGGGTGTGACTCTTGGGGATGGGCCTGTGCAGGGCTGAGGGTTGGACTGGATGATCCTTGTGGTCCTTTCCAGCTCAGAGTCACAGAATATCCTGTGAATAGAAACAACCAGAAGTTGGTCCCTGGTGCAGGGCTGGGCAGTGGTGCCACTCTGCTGCCCCATGGGGCTGCCCCCAAGGGTGTGCTCTGATTTGCCTCCATGCACACAGGGGTGATTTGGATCTTAAATCCCGTGGCAGTGCCCCACAGGAGCTGGGAATCCTGTGCCCCCTGCCTGCTCCACCGTATTGGCATCACACATCCATAACCAGGAACTCCTCAAAGCCCTTTGCTCCGCAGTGCTGGGCCATGTTTCAAACATGACCCTGGCACAGCCAAGCCCATCTGGGGCAGCTCAGTTCTGGGCAGCCTTGAAATAATGCCCTAAACAAGGTGTCTGCTGTCTGTTCAGCAGAGCCTGAGACTCCTTCAGATGAGAATATGGCCCTGTGGGCTCTGATTTGGCCCTTGGAATGGGAATTATTTGCTGCCTGATGCCAGCAGTGCCTCTGGCATGGTGGCATTTAGCTGCAGATTAGCAGGAGTTACTTGGTTTAAAGGAAGGCAAACCCACGTACCAGCCTGAGCAATTGGACCAAACTTTAGCTGTGCCGCAGGGACAGAAAGGAGCTGCCCCAGCCCAGGCTGGAGCTGGCAGTGCTGGGGCTGTGGGTGGCACCCTGCCCTTGGCACAGGGCTCAGGAGGTGGCAGAAGTCCCATTCTGTGCCTTGGAAAGGGGGAGAAAGGTGCTGGTTTCTGGTGACTGAGCGGTGTCAGCTGGGGAGGGCTCAGCAGGTGACACTTCAGCAGGAGCTGCTCTGCACATCTGGGCTGGTCTGTCTGCACATCTGGGCTGGGTCTGTCACTGTGCACATCTGGGCTGGGTCTGTCACTGTGCACATCGGGGCTGGTCACTGTGCACATCTGGACTGCTCTGCCTCTTCTGCACATCTGGGCTGCTCTGTGTGCACATCTGGGCTGGGTCTGTCACTGTGCACATCGGGGCTGGTCACTGTGCACATCTGGACTGCTCTGCCTCTTCTGCACATCTGGGCTGCTCTATCACTCTGCACATTTCCCTTGCCCTGGAGGACAGCCCAGCCCAGCCCTTCCTCAGCTCCCTCAAATACACCCAATTAATTGGAGGCCTGAATTCATGGAGTTAGAGCCAATTAACTCCATTTGACCCAGATGATGTAAGCAAGGGTTTTTCTAATATATTTGAGCTCGTTATCACACAAATTCATCTTGGTGCCAGGTGAAAAATGAGCTGTCTCAGAGCAGCTGGGACCTGTGACCCCATGGGATGAATTTTCATCCTTTCTGGGGGTGCCAACGTGCTCAGCAGCCAAGAGCCAAGGAGGAGAGCCCAGCCTTGTGTCTGCAGCTCCTCCAGCCACGAGCAACCTCTGTGTGTGCACAGGGATGTACACACACCCATCACCTCCTTCCATCCCACCTGCTTCAGGCAGAACCTGCTCAGGAGCAACCTCTGTGTGTCCTCAGGGAAGTACACACACCCATCACCTCCTTCCATCCCACCTGCTTCAGGCAGAACCTGCTCAGGAGCAACCTCTGTGTGTCCTCAGGGAAGTACACACACCCATCACCTCCTTCCATCCCACCTGCTTCAGGCAGAACCTGCTCAGGAGCAACCTCTGTGTGTCCTCAGGGATGTACACACACTCAGGACCTCCTTCCACCCCACCTGCTCCAGGCAGAACCTGCTCAGGAACAATCTTTGTGTCTCCACAGGGATGTACACATACCCATCACCTCCTTCCATCCTACCAGGCAGAAACCTGCTCAGGAGCAACCTCTGTGTGTCCACAGAGATGTACATCCATCCATCCCCTCTTTCCATCCCACAAGGCAGAACCTGCTCAGGAGCAACCTCCATGTCTCCACAGAGATGAACACACATTCAGGACCTCTTTCCATCCCACCAGGCAGAACCTGCTTAGGAACAACCTCTGTGTGTCCACAGGGATGTACACACATCCATCACCTCCTTCCATCCACCAGGCAGAACCTCCTCACAGCAACCACTGTGCCTCCACAGAGATGTACACACACCCAGGACCTCCTTCCACCCCACCAGGCAGAACTTGCTCAGGAGCAACCTCTGTGCCTCCACAGAGATGTACACACACCCAGGACCTCCTTCCACCCCACCAGGCAGAACCTGCTCAGAAACAACCTCTGTGCCTCCACAGAGATGTACACACACCCATCACCTCCTTCCATCCCTCCTGCTCCAGGCAGAACCTGCTCAGGACACAACCTGAGTTCCATGGTGTCCTCTGCACCCTGAGCCACCCCTGCCCAGGTACCACAGTGTGGTAAATCCACCAACAGACCTGGAGGTGACCAAAATTCCTTTTCTGGACATATTTAATCTGCAGAAAGATGTCCCAACCCCTGATCTCCACAGACAGTTCTCAGCTGAGCCTTTTAGGGGCTTTTCAGGGGCTTCAACCCCTGTGGTTAAATAAATCACTTGAGTGCAGCTCATTTTATGTGGGTTTCACTCTTTATTCTGTTTTATTTCTCAGTCCTCTCCATCATGAGTTACAGTAGTTGTGGAGAGAAGGGAAGAGGAGCAGAAAGAGAAGAGAGGAAAAGGTGCAACTATGTTTACATTAACAATATTTAAACTATTCTTGCACAAGAATATTCAAGTTTCAGGAGGGACTCTGTTCAGAGCTACTTTTTCACACAGTTACACACAATCTTAAAACCCACACTCACCATGCAAACCATCCAACATCACACAGTTAGAGCTAATTATCAAGTCATTTTTATTTCCCAAAAATTCTAGATCTAAACAGTCTCAATGCAACTTATTTTAACTTTATAGAAGAGCTCTATTAATGTTACTCTATGGAGTTTCTGCAGGTTCATTTCTTGCTTCTGCACCAGCTCAAGGTCTCCAGACCAATTCCATTCTTATCTCAGCAGCACCTGCAAACTTGGCTTTGGTTTGCTGGCCTGAAAATGTATGGATCCCAACAGAAAGAAAGACCAGGTTGGACAGGGCTTGGAGCCACCTGGGCTGGTGGGAGGTGTCCCTGCCCATGGCAGGGGGTGGAATGAGATGGGCTTTAAATTCTCTTCCAAGCCAAACCATTCTGTGATTCTCTGAAAGAAATAATCCTGCTTTGTTCATGTTCACTGGCAGAGTGAAAGAGCTGCAGCTGAACAGTGCAGGTCAGAGAAAGGCCAGGTGACAGCACCCAAAACTGCAGCAACCTCAGCAACTGGGGGTTTACAAAAGCCAAAGAACCCTCAACAAGACTTTCCATTTTCCTGAAGAAAAATGTACAATTACAGGGCTTTATTCTTCCTAATGGGAAATGTGAAAGCCAAAAAAAAAGGTTTGATCTTTTTTTTGTCCCTTTGAACCAGCATCAAAAGCATCAAAATAAGCACCAAAACAAACCATGTGCCATTTTATTGCCATTCCCAGCCATGGGAATGGTGCTGCCAAAGTTCTCATTGAGGGGAAAAGCACCAAATCCTCCACATTTGGTTCTATTCTGTGAGTCCTTCTTTCAGTCTGTTGGATGTTCTTGTCAAGATGTCGGATATTGAAGCAGCAGAATCTCTTACAGATGATTTCCCACCTCCAGAGCCATCACACCTCCCACCAGCAGCAGCTCAGGGCACTGCTCTGGGCTGCAGGGCAGGGAGATGCCTTCAAAGGGATCCACAAGAGAGGAGAAGAAAGGTCCCCCTCTACCCTAGAGGACATTCAGTCTCCAAATCCCTGACTGCAGGTCCTGACAGTTGGGTTTCTTAATGACTGGGAGACCACAAGCCCCAGGAGGTGTCATAGTGAGAGGATCATGGAATGATTTAGGTTGGAAAAGATCATCTGGTCCAACCATTCCCCCAGCAGGGCCAAGGCCACCACTAACCCATGTCCCCAAGTGCCACATCCACGGGGCTTTGAAATCCCCCCAGGGATGGTGACTCCACCACTGCCCTGGGCAGCTGTGCCAGTGCCTGCCACCCTTTCAGGGAAGGAATCTTCCCTAGCACCCAATTTCAACTCCCCTTGGGCAACTTGAGGCCCTTTCCTCTGGTCCTGTCCCTGTTCCCCGGGGGCAGAGCCCGACCCCACCTGGCTCCCCCCTCCTTGGCAGGGATTGCAGAGAGCCCTGCAGCCCCAGGAGGTGTCACAGCACTTCTTCACACTCACCTGGCACTTGGGGGCAGCAGAAACCCCTAATCCCAAGGCTTGGGAGCTTGAGATCCCCTCTAAGGTCTTCCCACATCACCCCAAGACTGGAAGGATCTTGTGTCCCCCTATAACTGTGCTGGGGAGACCTCCTGAAGAGCAAGGCATCCCCTCAGCTCCCCACAGCAGCAGCACCCACCACATGGGACCTCAGTGGGCTGTTGCCTCTGTGTGTGCCCACAGGAGTGACACAAGAACCCTGGAGGTGTCCAAGGCCAGGTTGGACAGGGCTCGGAGCACCCTGGGCTGGTGGGAGGTGTCCCTGCCCATGGCAGGGGGTGGGATGAGATGAACTTTAAGGTCCTTCAACCCAAACCATTCTGGGATTCCATGATCAACAGGGCCAAATGTCCTGCCTTTACCACCTACAGACAAGGTTATGTTGGCTTTGCTGACCAGGATGAGCCCAGGCACTCAGCAATAGGACAAGGGGGCACGGGGGGCTCAAGCTCTGCCAGGGGAAATTGAAGTTGGAGAGCAGAAAAAACTTCTTTGCAGAGAGAGTGCTGAGGGATTGGAATGGGCTGCCCAGAGAGGGGGTGGATTCCCCATCCCTGGAGGTTTTTCAAGTGAGCTTGGCCGTGGCACTGAGTGCCATGATCTGGTGACGGGACTGGAGTTGGCCCAAGGGTTGGACTTGATGATCTGGGAGGTCTTTTCCAACCCGATCCATTCTGGGATTCTGTGATTCAAACCAGCTGACAGGCTGGGAAACACCAAGCTTGGCTCATGTGGTAGAACACCCTGAGGAATTATCTCCCAAAGCTTCCCCCTGGGCCATGGAACTGATGGGCAAAGATTCTCCTGACACACTCCCTGGCAAGGATCACAGAGTCACAGAACATTCTGAGCTGGAAGGGACTCACAAGGATCACCCAGTTCATGTCCTGGCCCTGCACAGACACCCCAACAATCCCACCCTGTCCCTCAGAGTGTTGTCCAAACACTCCTGGAGCTTTGGCAGCCTTGGGGCTGTGCCCACTACCCTGGGGAGCCTGGTCAGTGCCCACCACCCTCAGAGGGAAGGACCTTTCCCTGAGATCGAACCCAACCCTCCCCTGGCACAGCTAAGAGTTGGAGAGACTCAGACCCCACACACAGCCCCCATGCCCAAGGATGCCCTGAGAGGTGCCAGGCTCCCTGCAGTGTTCCCAATCCCTGGCTGCCTTCCAGGCTCACACGTGCCCACGGACACTGCTCAGGAATTACACACTTCATCTTCTGTCATCTTCTGCCCCGGAGGAAGCAAGGCTCTAAATTGAATTATCACAAAGAAATCAATTCCAGATCAAACCTCTGTGAAATTCTAATTGCTTTAATGATCTGCAGGCTGGAAGAGCCAGGGCCCAGGGAAAGCATCCTACACTTTCCCTCTCCAGTTCACAGGGCTCCTCTAGGAATCAGCCTTTGTTCACGGGGAGCATTAGTGTTTTCTAATTATGTATTAATTTAATCTACTATTAATTTTCAATTATTGTTATTACACAGGAACTTCCTTTTTCCCCCAAGTGGCTGCTGTGTGACATGCTGAATTCCAAACAGCTCTGTGTCAAGCTGACAGGCAGCAGCTCAGCCTCTGAAAAGGCATAAAAAACACCTTTAACAACCAATTTTGATGAAGACATTCCGACCAAACAAAAATATATTAAAAAAAAAAGGCACACTCAAACCTTTCTGACTCATCTGACAATGCTCCCAGCAGCCTGTTTAGCCTAAAGGCTTAAATCACTCAGGTACAGCAAGTCTGGGGAGATTTTCATTAGAATTGACATTTTGACAACTGCAAAAAAAAAAAATCCTCTACAACAACCCCACTCACAACGTGATGGGCAGTTAAAAAATAATTATCAAACCCAGGGAAACAGCTCCACCAAGCTGCAAAAAGCTCTGCCCCACCAAAGCCCTGCTTAGCACAGAGCTCAGCTCTACCATTACTGGGTGGTGAAACCAGAATTGCTCCCAGGGGTATCAGCAAGCCAAGGACACCACAGCAGCTCGTAAAGTGTCTTGGTATGGAAAAGCCACACAGGGAATAAAATCTCCTCGTTGCAAGAAGTACCTTGTCGTGTGCAACATCTCTGGCTCCCCATGCCAACATCACCTGGCAGCAGCTGGGCAGAGAATCAGAATCCCAGACTGGTCTGAGTTGGAAGGGACCCACAAGGATCATCGAGTCCAACTCTCAAGTCAATGGCCCACATGGGGGATTGAACCCATCACCTTGGCATTGTTACAACCAAGTTTTAACCAGGAGGTCTCAACCTCCTGGGGATGGGCACAGGGCTCCCCAACATCTACAACACCCCCAGGGCAGGCAGCAAGGGCTGGAGACAGCACAGACCCCCTGGAACACCATCAGGGCTTATCCAGCACACCAGTGAGACAGGAGGGTCACATCTGGACTGGAGACTGCTCTGCCACCAGCAAGATCAAGAACTCTGCAAGGTTTGAAGGCAAAGTGGACAGCCAGAGAGATAAAGACAACAGCTTGGGACATCTTCAAAGACTAGGACCTTCCAGCACCTTCCAGTGTCTGAAGGGGCTCCAAGAGAGATGGAGAGGGACTTTGGACAAGGGCCTGGAGAGACAGGACAAGGAGAATGGCTTCATATGGGCTATTAGAAAGGAATTCCTGGAAGTGAGGGTGGGCAGGCCCTGGCACAGGTTGCCCAGAGAAGCTGTGGCTGCCCCATCCCTGGGAGTGTCCAAGGCCAGGTTGGATGGAGCTTGGAACAACCTGGGCTGGTGGGAGGTGTCCCTGCCCATGGCAGGGGGTGGGATGAGATGAGACTTAATGTCCCTTCCAACCTAAACCATCCTGTGATCCTGTCCTGGACAGCACAGCCAAATCCAGCTGGGAGCAGAGACCAGGAGTGCCCAGGAAGGATGGAAAGACATCTCCCACTGAAGCACAGCCACGTTGGTCCTACAGAGTCCATGGCTGAGATGCACCTCCACAACACCCCAGAGCTTCTCAAACACCACTTATGGATTTTTTTAGTATCTCCCATAATCATTTTCCCTTTGCTGCCTTTCCCAGATCATTGCTGCAACAGTACATGAGCATACAGTAGATAAAAATTAAAAAGCACTCAAGAGAGGAGCAATAAGGAACTTCATGGATTTTATTGGCTTTTGGGACCCAACCCAGAATATATTTAAAAAATATATAATTTAAAAAAATATAATTTAAAAAAAATCCCAAGCCTTCAGCAGGTGCAAGGGTGCAGCACAGCATTTTAAAGAGACAACCAGGAATCTGGAATTGCAGCACAGCCTCTCCAGACATGCAGCACAGGAGCACCAGCTCCCACCACCTCCCAAGACTGGCAGTGTTTATTATTGGGTTCTTGACCCTTTGGGCTCCCAAGGTCAAGCAATGTGAAATCCTGAGGTTTTTGAGGGGGTTTTTTCCCCCTAAGCCTGCTGCTGGTCATCTTGCTGAAAGAGCTGCAAGAATAAATCTTGAAAACAACATCCCTGGAGAAGTTCAGGCAGGCAAAGGTAGAGAGGAGAGAAAAGTGCAACACTCAAAAAAATAACACAGAACTTGAAATCATGAGCACACTTGTTATTTGGGGAAAATTTCTCTTGGGACAGAAAAGGGTAACAAAAAACCAACAGGAATGTAAAGATGTGTCTGTGGAGAGTAAAAGTTTAATGAAAGATATTTTACTCAGGGAATAGCACAAGTAGGAGGATTGGGGGGTTGATTCAACTTTTCAGCTGGTTGTGCCAATTTATTCCCTTGAAGAGAATGAAATTCCCCCCAAGGGAAACGTGCAGGAGAGACAGAGCAGCCCAGATGTGCAGCAGGGACAGACCCAGCCCAGATGTGCAGAAGAGACAGAGCAGCCCAAATGTCCCCTGCTCTGCTCTCTGCCTGCTTCAACCCCCCCCCTCCCCCCCATCCCCACTTGTCCCAGTTCAGCAGGTGGGAGCAGTTTATCCCTGTGTGGGTGTGACNACTCGGGGGAACCACGTGGGGCTCAGCACAGGGGCCACCAAACCCCACTGTGTTTGTGCCCCAGGGGGCTGGGTTCCACTGCTGGGTTTGGGGGTTAAACCCAATTTCTCTTTGTGCCATTGCATTTCTTGTAATATTGTTATTAAATTGTAACTCTGACTTACTCTTTATTCTTTTGTGTTGGGTTCGTTTCTCCTGCCGGTTTCCCTTTAAACCAGCACAGCCCCTTCATCTCTGCTCACCTCCTGCCCAAAACCAGCCCAACAGATTTCCAGTCAGACTCTCCTGACTCACCAGCACATTTTCCTTTTAAAGGTCAAAACAAATATGTTGTGACAACAGGGATTTCATTGGTTTCCTCTAAGTCTCAGTTGACCAGCAGGGATTTAAGAGTTTGGCTGCGCTCTGGAGCTTCCCTAACAAGGCACTGCTCATCTTATTTAGGAAGAAGGGAAGGAGCAGCCATGGGAAACACCTGATTTCCTGCTGAGCACACCACCAGAGCCCTTAGCAAGGTGGTCCCTCCAGCAGAGACATCTGCCCTGAGGTGCAGCTGGAATTCTCACACACAGAATCAGGATTGCAGATGGAATTCTCACACTGACAATCAGCATTCCAGCTGGAATTCTCACACCGAGAATCAGGATTGCAGCTGGAATTCTCACACTGAGAATCAGGATCGCAGCTGGAATTCACACACTGACAATCAGCATTCCAGGTGGAATTCACACTGACAATCAGGATTGCAGCTGGAATTCTCACACTGAGAATGAGGATTGCAGCTGGAATTCTCACACTGACAATCAGCATTCCAGCTGGAATTCTCACACTGACAATCAGCACTCCAGATGGAATTTTCACCGGATGGGACAGACAATTCCCACTCACTCCAATATCCCTTCAGTTTCTCCAGTACTGCTCTTTTCCATGCAACTTTGGGGAACTCTGTGAAGCCCAGAGCCCACCTCCTCACACTGGCACCCATTCCAATGCTGATGCTCCTAAATCCATGGATCAGTCACAGCCAAATCAGCCTTGGGAATGCTCCACCTCCCACAGTTTACTGCCCAGGTCACCAGGATGTGCTCGTTGCCCCAAGAGGTCCCAAAGTGCTGGATCCTTCCAGAACTTCACATCCCACTGCAGTTCTCCTTGCAGACAACCATTGCTCTGCTGAAGGAGGAGCTCTGGCTGTTGGTCATTTGCTAAAGGAGGAGGTGGCAGGTGGAGGACTTTAATTAATTTCAAATGTTTCTTGGTAGATTTTTACAGCAGACAGAGGAGTTTTAATACTGGAAATATCTTCCCCCCAGCCCTGGATTGCACGAGGACATTCATACATCCATCTCATCTGCTCTGATCCCCCTCTTTTGATCCCGCTGCTTCAAACATACTCAATTCCAAGGGCATCTCAGCTAAGGTAAAATAATTTGGGTAGCAAAGCCAGTTCACTCTTCAGCTTTAAAATAAACCCTGGATCCTCTGTTTATCTGATTTTAATGGACACTTAGGGACCCATTTTCAAGTTTTGCCTCCACAAAGCTCCTTCAGTGAGAAACAAAGTTTTTCCATCACCACAGAACTGCAAGATGAAGCCAATGGAACTCCCCAACATGGAGAATTCAGCCAGACTTGTTTAGGTCCCTGCTTCATGGGCTGGGGTCAAACTAAGGAGCTCAGAGGACCCTGAGGAGTGGGTGCATTAGATCAGAGGACCTTGAGGAGTGGGTGGATCAGCAGGAACCACATCTTTGAGCCCCACCAATTTCACCCTCGTAGAGCATCTGCCACAGGACCAAACACATCTGGGTCTGAGGCCACGTCCAGGGAGCAAAGGGAGACTCTCAGCTGCTTTAAGAGGTGTTAGATCAGGTCCCTCTCTTGCTTCTGGGCAAGACAGATTGCCTGTTCTCAGCTCATTTTATCCTCCACCCCTGCCAGAGTCAGAAGAGGTCAAGAAACAGCAGAACAGGATTGGCTGGGGGGGAGGGAAGGGGAGGGAGAGCTATTTGCATTTTAAGAAATACAGCAACAGAAACACAGGCTTGGGAGATTAGGAAACAGGCTTTTTAGTCAGAGCAAAGCAAGAGGCAGCTGCTGGAGGAAGGGCAGGGAAGCATTTAGCATTTCCAGCTGCAAGACTAATCTGATATGACACTGCATCAACCTTGGGTGCACAGCTCAGATCAATCTTCCCTCAATAAAGCTCCCTGTGACAAACCTGGGGCACATGACAGAGCCAACCCACTTCACCTGCACACAGAGCCCCTGTGGGGTGCTCCCTGAGGACATTCCTGCTGGAGCCAGCATGTGAGTTGGGTGCTCCTCCCTCTCTGGCTGCAAAGAGCAAACGCTGTCAAGTTTAGTCTTCGTAAAGCGGCAGCTCCACATGTGACCTACATAGAGCGCCCAGATGTGATGGAGGAGCCTCCACACCCCGCCCCACAGAGGGTTTGTTTTAATGCAGGAACATGAAGCACCACCTGCTTTGCCTGGGAATGTGCAGGAACAGGAGGCAGCTGTGCCCAGGAGTGCTGCACCAGGATTCAATCATAGAATCACAGAATGGATTGGGTTGGAAAAGACCTCCGAGATCATCAAGTCCAACCCTTGGGCCAACTCCACTGTGATCACCAGCCCTGGGCACTCCACGATCACAGTGGGGTTGGATCAAGACGTGGTGAATTCTCAGTGCCACATCCATAGAATCACAGAATCATAGAATGGATTGGGTTGGAAAAGCCCTCCCAGATCATCAAGTCCAACCCTTGGGACAACTCCACTCCCTTTACCAGATCATGGCACTCAGTGCCACGGCCAAGCTCACTTGAAAAACCTCCAGAGATGGGGAATCCACCCCCTCTGTGGGCAGCCCATTCCAATCCCTCAGCACTCTCTCTGCAAAGAAGTTTTTTCTCATCTCCAACTTCAATTTCCCCTGGCAGAGCTTGAGCCCCCTGTGCCCCCTTGTCCTATTGCTGAGTGCCTGGGAGAAGAGACCAACCCCCACCTGACCACAACTTCCCTTCAGGCACTTCCAGACAGTGCTGAGGTCACCTCTCAGCCTCCTCTTCTCCAGCACAAACACCCCCAGCTCCCTCAGCCTCTCCCCACAGCACTTGTGCTCCACTCCCTTCAGAGGGACTCAGGAGCACCATGTCCATGTTTTGTTTAAATGCCCCTTCCAAGGTTGCCCAGAGAGGTTCCCTGAAGTGTTTGAGGTCAGGCTGGACACCAACCTGGCCTATTGGGATTCATACATTCTCAGGCCAGCAAACCAAAGCCAAGTTTGCAGGTGCTGCTGAGATAAGAATGGAATTGGTCTGGAGACCTTGAGCTGGTGCAGAAGCAAGAAATGAACCTGCAGAAACTCCACAGAGTTAATAGAGCTCTTTTATAAAGTTAAAATAAGTTGCATTAAGACTGTTTAGATCTAGAATTTTTGGGAAATATATATTACTTGATAATTAGCTCTAGCTGTGTGATGTTGGATGGTTTGCATGGTGTGTGTGGGTTTTAAGATTGTGTGTAACTGTGTGAAAAAGTAGCTCTGAACAGAGTCCCTCCTGAAACTTGAATATTCTTGTGCAAGAATAGTTTAAATATTGTTAATGTAAACATAGTTGAGTCCTTTTCCCCTTTTCCCTTTTCTGCTCCTCTTCCCTTCTCTCCACAGCTACTGTAACTCATGATGAAGAGGACCAAGAAATAAACTACCAAAAGAGTAAAACCTCATAAAATGAGATTCAGTCGAGTGATTTCTTTAATGACAGGGGTTGAAGCCCCTGAAAAGCCCCTAAAAGGCTCATTTGAGAACTGTCTGTGGAGATCAGGCATCGTGACACTGGCCCAGGGTGGAACAAGATGGTCTTTAAGGTCCCTTCCAACCCAACCAGCTCTAGGATTGCATGATTTTCAAGACTAAGACACTGCTTTTGTTGCCAAGACTGAAAGCCCTGTAACCAAGGGTAGGAATGTGAAGGACTGACATCTGTCCCACCACCAGCACTGCTGCAAACAACCTCTTCACTGTCAATAACCTGCACACTCCTGCAGCATCCAGGTGACCTGGCCAAAGTCCAAGGCCATTGGACAGGTTGGGGTTGGTCTCTTCTCCCAGGTAACAGGCAACAGGACAAGAGGAATCCCAGACTATTCTGAGTTGGGAGGGACCCACAAGGATCATCGAGTCCAACTCTTCAGTCAATGGCCCACACAGGGGATTGAACCCATGAGCTTGGCATTGTTACAACCAAGTTTTAACCAACTGAGCTGATCTCAGGAAACAGCCTCAAGTTACACCAGGAGAGGTTTAGGTTGGATATTGGGGAAAATGTCTTCACTGAAAGTGTGATCAGGCTGAGGAACAGGCTGCTCAGGGCAGTGGTGGAGTTACCACCCCTGAAAGTGTTCAAAAAACACGTGGATGTGGCATTTGGGGACATGGGTTAGTGGTGAACATGGTGCCAGGTTAATGGTTGGACTTGATGATCTTAGAGGTCTTTTTCAACCTCAATGATCCTGTGATTCTGCCTGAGGAGAATCCCAGAGTTTAACCTGAGACAGAAAAAAGGGAGGGAAATGAGTAGATGCAGCAATAGGAAACAAACTCCAGGGAGGAGCTCAGAGAAGGGGCATCTCCTCCCAGGCCAACACCAAGCCCTGCCAGGGAATGGCATGGGAATGGCAAGGAATGGCAGGGAATGGCAGGGAATGGCATGGGAATGGTAGGGAATGGCATGGGAATGGCATGGGAATGGGATGGGAATGGCAAGGAATGGCAGGGAATGGTATGGGAATGGCATGGGAATGGCATGGGAATGGCATGGGAATGGCAAGGAATGGCATGGGAATTGCAGGGAAAGACACGGGAATGGCATGGGAATGGCAAGGAATGTCAGGGAAAGGCAGGGAATGATAGGGAATGGCATGGGAATGGTAGGGAATGGTAGGGAATGGCATGGGAATGGTAGGGAATGGCATGGGAACGGCAGGGAATGGCATGGGAATGGTAGGGAATGGCACGGGAATGGCATGGGAATAGTATGGGAATGGCAGGGAATGGCAGTGGGCACCCAGTGCCCTGGTGCCCACTGCAGGGCAGGGCTGTGCAGGAGCTTTGGGGGAAGGACAGAGCTCAGAGCAGGGGGAGCAACATCAGACAGAGTGAACTGGGAGCTGGGAGGGCGGGCTTTATGCCCAGCTCTGCCTCTGCCCAAGGTCAGGCCCAGTCACATGCCCTCCTACCTGGTATATATTTAGAGCACCAACTCCAGAGCCACGACTGCTGCCCACCAGCTGCAAAGCTCTGAGTGCCAGTGCCATCACACCACCAGGGCAAGCGTCAGGGTGGGCATGAAACTCCCCCAGGTATTTTGTATTTGTTAAAAAGTGATTTTTTTTTTCAGGGAGAGGACAGAAGGACTCTGCAGGGTAGGAAGCCTTATCAATACCTTCTGGTAGCTTTTATTCCTACTAGAAAAGTTCCAGCAAACAGAATTCAAGGGATAAACAAGAATTTATGGCAATGGGCACAGCGCCAAGGCTGCCAGAGCTCCAGGAGTGTTGGGACAACACTCTGAGGGACAGGGTGGGATTGTTGGGGTGTCTGTGCAGGGCCAGGAGATGGACTGGATGGTCCTTGGGGGTCCCTTCCAGCTCAGGATGTTTTATATTTCTAATAAACTAAATCAGTTGGTTTTCATTAATTCTATCAGTTAGTCTTTAGTCTACTTGCCAAAGATTCCCCTTCCTCGTGACTGTGAGAGGCTCTGAAAGGGAAATAAAGAGTTGACAAACTTCAGGGTAAGAAAATAAAAAAGTCCAAAGGTATTGCTTGATTTAACCTGGAAGTTCATAAAGCTGCACAAATGCTCCCTGCACTTGGGGATGGGCACCTGGGCAGGGACAGCAGCCCAGCCTGGGCACAGGGCATCAACTTCCAAACCCACTTGCTTTTAACAGCCATTCAATGGATCTAAAGGCTGTTTGCCACCACAAAGCTCTCTCAGTGTCACATCACTGCAGGTTGTGGGGATGCTCAGTAATGCTCCCCCTTCTGTTCCAACCCAGAGAGGAAATCACCATTTCCTGTATTTAGGAGATACTGCTGGGCTGCTTTGGCCAACTGCATTTTGCCCCAGGACATGGCAGCCTGAGCAGCCTCTTCAAGAGAGGTTCATCCTCTTTTCTGGGACTTGGAGAGAAGAGGCTTTGTGTAAACATGCAATATTTACTGCCCAACATGCTGTAGGTTGGCAACCAGCTGGGCAGACTTGGGCCAAGCCAGGATTGAAAGGGTAAAAGCCTCTCACTTGCTGCATCCATACGTCTCGAGAAAATAAAGATGTTTACACTACACATATTGCTAAAATCTGCTCATTCTGAAGCCACAAAACACTGTTTTCCCCCCTCAAATCAGGATGTGAAAAAGCACATCCCATCAGCACACAGACCTGGTGAGAGGGAATCTGCAAATTGAACTGCAGGAGGAGATTGGAACGAGATGAGCTTTAAGGTCCTTCCACCCCACACCAGTCTGGGCTTCCATGGGATGATAAATGGTAACAAAAGCAATGAATGCAGAGGCCAGCCTGGCTCCCAGATCCACACACAGCCTCTCTCCTCACTGAGCACAGCTCTGCAGCCCAAGCTCTGCAGGACCTGCCCTCCCCTTGACCTTGGCACATGCACCAGGAGGGAGGATGATGCTGCACCTCAGTGACCATCCAGTGAGCACTCCCTTCCAGGGTAGCTCAGGGAGAGGTCAGTGGGAGCTGAGCCCGTCAAAGTGGGCACCAAAAAGATGTGTGAGCACAAAGCAGCATCAGGAACACACCCCAGATGATTAATCAAACCTTCCCTCCTGTTCCAGCTGTAGCTCCTGGGCTTGCTGATCACAGAATCATAGAATGGATTGGGTTGGAAAAGANCTTCTCCAGCACAAACACCCCCAGCTCCCTCAGCCTCTCCCCACAGCACTTGTGCTCCACTCCCTTCTCCAGCCTCGTTGCTCTTCTCTGGCCCCGCTCTAGCCCCTCAATTAGCCACCTCACCTGAATTACCCACCTCTGCTGTGTCCTGCCTGGTTTACACCCAATAAATGTCTCACTGGCAGGAACAATTTTTCCCAGATCTCAGTGCTCAGATGAGAAAAGAAGAAAACCCCAAAGTTTTTTTCCAGTTGCCAGTGCCAGGCATCACCTCCCCACTGCACCCCACTGGCATCACCTCCCCCCTGCACCCCACTGGCATCACCTCCCCACTGCACCCCACTGGCATCATCTCCCCACTGCACCCCACTGGCATCACCTCCCCACTGCACCCCACTGGCATCATCTCCCCACTGCACCCCACTGGCATCACCTCCCCACTGCACCCCACTGGCATCAGCCACAGACCTCTCCCAGCCCTTCCAAGAGGAAGAGGTCCCACTGCTGCACTAAGGGCAGACAAAGCTGGATTTAACCAGGATTCTGCTCCCCAAATGGAGCACTGGCAGATTCTGCCTCGGAATTAAGTCCCTTTGGCTTTTATCTTCCCTGGAATCCCTGCTGCTTTGCAGCCCAGGCTGGAAGGCAAAGCCAGGAGAACTGGGAGCAAACATGGGAGCAGCTGATTTTACACTTGGGCTGCAAGAGCTTTAATTCTCCCAGACCAGACGCACAACCCGTTCATTTGGGGGGAAAAAAGAGGTAATTTAAAATATCTTTCCTAATGTCTGCTGGCAGAACATAGAGGAAGGACTGTGAGAGATGATCAGTGTTGAAGCCCATCTTCAAAGCCATTTGGGGAGCTGCTGAAGATAAACATGCAATTGGGGCCCAGGAGGTGCCAGAGGAAAAGCTGACAGAGAAATTGCTTTTTTTTTTTATTTCCAAGGCAAACAGAAGGCAAGGAATGGCTCAGTTCAGAGTGGCTGTGCTCACTCTCCTCCCAGCACCAGCAGGGCCAGAGACCAGCTTTAATTTCTTCCTCACAACAACTTTAATTAACATCATCTCAGCCCTCCCTGCCTCTCTCCTGCCACCAGGTGTGGTTCTGCTCACAGGGGGCACTAACCAATGCCAGCTTATCACGGTGCCCTCCCTGGAGATGTTGGTTGTGCCCCAGCTGGGGGAAGCCCTCACTGCTCAGGAGGAAAACACACAATCCCACCTTTGCTGTGGATCAGGGGCAGGAATCATTCCATGCCCAGTGCACTGGAGATGCTCCACAGTGTTACTTCCACACAGGGCATCCTTTCAGGGGGATGTACCATGGCATGTTTCCCTCCGTCACCACCTGTGCCCTGTGGGTGCCAAGATGCCACCAGAGGTAAAGGGTGGGCACTGGTACAGCACAGGAGCTGGACCAAGGATTTTGCAGTACTTTTGTAACTGTCTGCAGGGATGTGGGGAGGTTTGTCCTAGACTTGGGCACCAGGCTTGGGGAGAAAATGTGGGACCCTCTTGGTCTCCAGTACAGGAAGGACATGGACTTGTTGGAGCAGGTCCAGAAGAGGCCATGAAGGTGCTCCAAAGGCTGGAGTTCCTCTGCTCTGGAGCCAGGCTGGGAGAGTTCACCTGGAAAAGAGAAGGCTTCAGAGAGACCTTAGAGCCCCTTCCAGTGCCCAAAGGGGCTCCAGGAGAGCTGGAGAGGGACTGGGGACAAGGGATGGATGGACAGGACAAGGGGAATGGCTTTAAGCTGAAAAGAGAGTAGGTTTAGATTGGATATTGGGAAGAAATTCTTCCCTGTGAGGGTGGGCAGGCCCTGGCACAGGTGCCCAGAGAAGCTGTGGCTGCCCCATCCCTGGGAGTGTCCAAGGCCAGGTTGGACAGGGCTTGGAGCAACCTGGGCTGGTGGGCGGGGTCCCTGCCCATGGTAGGGCGGGGAACAACATGAGCTTTAAGGTCCCTCCAACCCAAACCATTCTGGGATTCTCTCAAATCCATCACAGATATGGGCAGAGTTTTCCTCCCCTTTGAGATGTGTGAGTGTCAGGGTTGCACACTAAGCTTTGGAGCAGAAGTTCAAAAATATAAATAAAAAATGAAGTTACTGGAGGAGCTCATGAGGATTTTTGCAGAGTCTGTATCTCCTACCAACTCCACAAAGAGTTTCAGGAGCTGTAGGAGCTCCAATCACTGCATTTTGCTGCAGCACCACCACTCACAAGCAATACCTGTTCTACAAGCAGATCCAGCTCCAAGACAGAAAGCAGGAGCTGCTGAACCACCAAACCCTTCCAGTGCTGCCCTTGAGCAGGAACAGCCTTGGCCAGGCCAGGCAGCACCCTCAACTCTGCAATGGCTGTCCCAGGGCAACCACAGAGGTTTTGCTAGATTTGGAACAACACAATGATGGTTGAGCACCAGCCCTCTGCAGTGTTCTACACAGGGGCCACATCTCAGTCCAGGAGAGCCACCTTGATGTCCAGGAGCAAGTGCAGGCCAGGACAAAGGCACCACAACCCTGTGGGCACTGCCACAGCTGACTGTCACAGGACAGCCACAGCAGTAGCTGTCACTCTGAAGCCCCGTGTTGTTGAGGTCCAAACCTCTTCATTGGAGCACCAAATCATCCCTATTTCTTCAAGACTTGGCTTCACCCACCTGTCAGGCTCAAGCACCTTGGCCCTGTGCAGGAGAGCTGACAGGACAGTGCTCCCCTCATCCTGCTGAAGGAACCATCTCTCTCACAAGTGCTCCCTGGACAGTTTTCCAAAAAACAGTTTGCTAGAGACAGACTAGCTCAGTTGGTTAAAACTTGGTTGTAACAATGCCAAGGTCATGGGTTCAATCCCCTGTGTGGGCCATTGACTGAAGAGTTGGACTCGATGGTCCCTGTGGGTCCCTTCCAACTCAGAATAGTCTGTGATTCTAAATCTGTAAATACAGAAGGAAACCACAAAATTTAGACTATAATAAAGACACCAAGAGCCTACGTGGGGAAGATCTGCAACCCCTTCTCTGTCCTTGGGCAGCCCAGTGCTGCCCTCAGGATTCACCCATCAACGTGAGCCTTGGTGATTCCAGAATGAGCCTCCAGTGCCACCATTGCCACACCACCTTCTGCAGTTTCTGCCTCTGCTATGTCTAAGTGCCAGCAGGCAGAGCCCCAGCTGAAGGATGTCCTCCCTCCAAGGAAGGTGGGACACAGCAGGAGGCACTCAATCCTCCCACAGCAGGGGAAGGAGCTGCACTGCCTCAGTTATTGCTCCTGCTCAGACATTTAAGCTGCCCATTCTTATTCTGCTTGTAGTAGCAATCAGAAAATGAGTTCACATCCATTCCCACTGGGGCTGCTTTGTTGGAATTTAAGCTGCTTGCAAAAGCATCAGATAAAGCTGTGGCTCTTCTCAGCACCTTTTGTTTGGTACCATCACTCCCCACACTGAGGAGATGCTGCAGACATCACCTGGGAATCACTGAATGCTCACAGACACAGCCCAGGGGTGTTCATCTCTCTACCTCAGTCTTGTTAAGGGAAAAAAACAAAACCAACTGGCATTGTGTTTTCTATTTTAAAACACATAAAAAAAAAAAACAAAACAGCTGGGCAACATCACCAGCAAAGCCTGTGGATGTTCAGTAAAGGAAATCCTCTGCTGCAGGGGCAGAGATGCTGCTGGAACAGAGCTGGGCATCCTGCCGGGCACATCCTGCTGTGCAGCTCCAGCAGCAGAGCAGAAGGAAAAGCTCAGAAGTCCTTCAATCAATTGGGGACCTTCCCTGCAAAGGCAAGGCCAGGTCTGGCCTCAGAAGCTCCTCCTCAGCACAACTTGGTCTCCATCAGTATTTGGTTGCAACACATTCTCAAGCCTTGGTTTACAAAAATAAAATCTCATGATGATGAGGTGCCAGTGTGAGAGCTGCACTACTGTCCCAGTTCAGCAGGTGGGACCAGTTTATCCCTGTATGGGTGTGACCAAAGCTGGGCATTCTAAACCCTCTGGGCCATTGCCCAGCAACTCTTCCCAATGGCCCATTGGCAGCAGCTGCCCAGGGCACAGCTGAGCCCTCAGCCTGGCAGCTGGCTGGGAAAGAAGCCTGGCAGAGGAGCTGGGAGAACTCCCCTCCAGGGACTCCTTGGCACCTCCACACCCACCTGAGGGCTCAGCTCTGCTCAGGGGCCAGCAACAATTCCAAAATCCCCCCTGACTCCCAGACTCACATCCCCCACTCTGGAACTCCCTGCCCTGGGGAGGGACTGGGGGCTCCCACCTGCACCTCAGGGGACAGAATCTGGGGATTTGGGGAACCACTTGTCATATCCAGAGGAGGATCAGACCCTGGAGAGGAGGAGCCCACCACTCTCCACCAGACTGTGCCATCATCTGCACCAACAGGTTTTTCACCTCCTTTTCCTTTGGACTCGGGGGAACCACGTGGGGCTCAGCACAGGGGCCACCAAACCCCACTGTGTTTGTGCCCCAGGGGGCTGGGTTCCACTGCTGGGTTTGGGGGTTAAACCCAATTTCTCTTTGTGCCATTGCATTTCTTGTAATATTGTTTTTAAATTGTAACTCTGCCTTAGAATCTCTTTTGTGTTGGGTTCATTTCTCCTGCCAGTTTACATTTAAACCAGCACAATGACCCACCTGCTTGGGAAGCAGCTCAGCAGGTCCTCCTGCACAGGGCCCATCCACTCTCCCATCTCCTCAGGCTGGACAACACAGTGAGCAGAACAAACAGGGTTGTTTGTATGGAACAGTGTTACACAAGAGCCAAAAAGTGACTCACCCTGCCCTTCCAGCCCCTGCCCGGTTGCCCAGGGCCATGCCAGGCAGGGCTGATGAAGCAGCTGGTTCTCAGGGCCAGGAGAGCTCCAGGGACACCTCCTGTCCAGGTGACACAGCTCTGGGCACCAGAAATGCAGCCAACGCTCCTTTGAGAGGGTCTAATTTTAAGACACTCAGATTGTAAGCCAAAAACTCTTCTCATTTTCTTTAAGAAAAGGAAACCTTTCCAGCACTGCCAGGATTTCACCTTCTCTGCCAAGGAGGACCTTGCTGGGAGCTCCCACCACCACAGACTGCAGGCAACACACTCTGCCACATCCATGCTCCAGCCCCAACTGTGCCATCCTGCACAGGATGTGCCAGCTCAGGCTCTGCAGAACCAGCCCCTCTCCTTTGCCCACAGGGGACTCTTTCTCATTGTTTTAAGCTGCAAGAAACATGAGGAGCCCCAAGAAAGGCTTTAGATCCACTCTGTGCATCCAGGCTTGTCTCCAGGCAAGCCCAGGATTGCCCAAGACATGCCAAAGGAACAGCCTTTGCTCATGGGTACAAGCCTTGGCTTTGATAGTTGAGCATCTTAAATCTTTAAGCCAGACACAGCCAGATGTTAATTCTGCAGAACATCCACCTGAGCCAATCTCTGCCCTGATGTCCCTCAATTCTGCCTTTTATGAAGCACATAGAATTAATTTTATATCAGAGATGGAGCTGGCAGACACCTGACCCTCTAATTAAATCCAAACTTTGAGGCTGGACCCCCCATCCCCTGTGTGATATCACTCACTGAATGAAACAGGTACACCAGGCCTGGTGGCAAAAATAAAAATAGCCCCAGATCTCACAGCACAGAGGAAGGCAGAGCCTTCTGTGCACAACAGCAAAATCAACTTAATCACAAATGACAACTTCTGAAAGCCTTTACTTTGGATTCATCCTTGGCATTTTTCTAGGCCAGCTTGAAAACAAAAGCTTTGTCTTCTTAAAATGCAATTGCCTGAGGCACCTCTAAAAAAAGTGACATAACTCAGGTTTGAAAAATGCCTCCTGGGTTTCAGATCCTCCTAAGAGCCTCTTTACTATTCAGCTTGATTCAGATTACCCAGATCAGCATGAACTCTGCAGCTTTAGCCCCAGCTACCAGCACAGGTATAAAAAGCACACATTTAGGATTATTTTTTTAAACTGCATGATTAAGGCTCTACAGTTACCAAAAAAAAAAGAACTTGTTATTGATCAGGATGGTTCCTCCCTCCCTTTTTCTCCAGCAGGTTTATAAACACTCTCTGATGACAGTTTATTCTAAATTTCACTCTGTTCAGCTCATTTCAGATTTTTTTTTCCAGCCTGTTTTTCTTGCTGGGTGTTTTCAACCTTTCCATCACAAACCTCAAGCTGTGAGAAGAATGAGCGACTTGTTTTGGAATCAAAACTTGAGCTTCGAATTTGATTCCTATTTCTTCTCCCCTCCACAAACCTACTTTATTTCAGTAATTCTGCAGGCAGTGACTTTGTGCTTGGGCAAATCCAGGAGCAAAGGGGGGAAAGAAGGAAAAGCTGCAATTCTCCAAGACAGCCAGAGCTCCTTCCAATGCCTGTAATTAACATCTGGATAACTCCACAGCATCTTTAGCATAGCACAGATTTTTATATCCATAAGCCATTTTCTCTGAGCAGATGCAAGTTTACTCCTAGGTCTGAAAACTCCTTATTCAGCCACCAATAAAGAACTCAAATCAAAAGAAGTTCTGTTGCTTTTATTCAATAATTTGGGACAGGGAGAGCTGAAAGCTCTCTCGGTGATGAGAACGTGTTAAGTCTTCTTTTTCTGAATGATCAAGTCCCATCACTTATTCCACATAAACTGTTCTCTGTCAAGAGCTGTAATCCTCCCTTTTCAATCCCTAAATAAAACATCCTCCCCAAACTCGCTGCCTATTATCTGCCTTTTCTAAAGAACGTGGTCCTTAAGAGACCCACCTTGTCTGCTTTGCCATTCCCTTGAAATCTGTCAAGATAATGTTGAGGATGGAAGTAAAAGCCCAGCAATGCCCCAGGGCAGAGGGAGCTGAGCGAGTGTGTGAACATCCTCAGCTCCTGGGGGAAGGTCTCACTCGCAGCCAGACCTTTCACTAAACACAGTCACAAAAAGGCTCCCAGGAACGTGAGCAATAAACCTTGTGACAAGTTGGCACCGAGAGCGGGCAGCCCGCAAAGGATGTTCCTGCTGTGCCCTGACCTGAGCTTTCCTCATGGCACAGCCTCCTGTGCCATAACCTCAGCTTTCCTCATGACACAGCCTCCTGTGCCATAACCTGAGCTTTTCCCATGGCACAGCATTCTGTGCCATAACCTGAGCTTTTCCCATGGCACAGCATTCTGTGCCATAACCTGAGCTTTTCCCATGGCACAGCATCCTGTGCCATAACCTGAGCTTTTCTCATGGCACAGCATTCTGTGCCATAACCTGAGCTTTCCTCATGGCACAGCATCCTGTGCCATAACCTGAGCTTTCCTCGTGGCACAGCATTCTGTGCCATAACCTGAGCTTTTCTCACGGCACAGCCTCCTGTGCCATAACCTGAGCTTTTCTCATGGCACAGCATCCTGAGCCTTCACCTGAGCCTTTCTCATGGCACAGCCTCCTGTGCCATAACCTGAGCTTTTCTCGTGGCACAGCATTCTGTGCCATAACCTGAGCCTTTCTCATGGCACAGCATCCTGAGCTCCCCAAAACAGGCAGTTCTTCCCCCATCAGTGCAGGCTCCTCACCCCAGGGCTCTGCGTTGCCTTTGCCTGGAAACCAAACCCAGTCCCTGCCCTTTGGAAGGAAATAACACAAAGAGCCCAAACCTGGGCAAAAAGCAGAATAAAGGACAGGACAAAATGAAAGGGAAGGCACCACCTCGCCCTTAACTGCTAAAGGGAGACCGAGAGTGGAGGCTCCTGTGGGAGAGCACAGCCCTTCTCCTGCTCACAGCAGGGACAACCAGGAGGTCCTGTGACATCCTGTGACAGCTCCTCCAGTGACACTGCCAAGGAAAACAGGATCTGGGTGCTGAGATCCACAGCAAATGCCAGGCTGAAGGCTTGTGCTGCCCCTGCCAGCTCGGGGAGAGCTGGCAGCAGTGGCCAACCTGCTGCCATCCCAGCTCCCTCCGTGCCCAGCCAATGCTGGCACCAGCCATTGGTCACCACACGGGATTTACTGGCAGGGGGAAAACCACGATTTCTTTAATATGAAATAAGAGGCTCTTGTTTTTCTGGCCTCGAAAGTAAGCTCAGGTCAGTTATGATGCTGCTGAGTTCAGTCTCCTCCGAAGCCAGAGCTCCCTGAGCAGCCTGGGAAGGTCCTGGAGCCACAGCTCAGCATGGGTTGGCTCCCAGCTCAGCCCCACAGCCCAGCCCCTCCTTCCCCATGCCAAAAGCATCCAAAAATTACACTCAGAAGTGGTGGAGTCACCATTCCTAAAGGGATTTAAAAGATGTGCAGCTGTGGCACTTGGGGACATGGGTTAGTGGTGGGCTTGGCAGTGCTGGGGGAACGATCAGACTCGATCTCAGAGGGCTCTTCCAGCCCAGGTGGTGGTTCTGGGGTTCTACATCAGGCACGACCGAGCTGGGGCGTTCCTGCAGGTGGGCTCTGGCTCTTCAGGAGCAAGTCAGGAAAACAAAGGGGCACATCCACACTGTAATCCACCCCGGCAATTTGTGCCTCAGCCTTCCGGGCTGTCTGACGAGAGGAATCAGTTTTTGGACACTCTCCCAAAGGCACAGCCAAATCTGACTGTTTCACACCCACCAAAGCCCTTCTGGCAGAGCCGGGACTAAGACCTGGAGTTCCAGACATCACCTCAAATCCTGGAATTATCAGGGTTGGAAAAGACCTCCAAGACCATCAAGTCCAACCTCTAAGTGCCTCCATGCCCACTAAACCATATTGCCAAGTGCCACATCCCCTCGTTTTGAACCATTCCAGGAACGGTGACTCCATCGCTTCCCCGGAGAGCCTGTTCCCAAACACAGACACCGACAGAAACCAGCAGCGCAAACCCAATCGCGACAGAGAAGGCTCCGCAGGCTCCAGCACCGCTCGCAGGGCTCCGCACGGCCCCGCAGGGACCCCTCACATTGGCGGGAGGGACCCCTCGCAGTGGCGGGAGGGACCCCTCGCAGTGGCGGCCAAACCCGCCGCTCGGGCTCGATATTCCGGCTTTTCATCGCTCCGGAGCCGCTCCCGCCGCCCGAGGTCCCTCCCGCACAGCCCCGCAGCATCCCCGCGGTGCGGGGGGCACAAAGTAACTCGCGGCCATCGCTGCCATCCCTGCCCTGCACGAGTGTGCGGGACGCGCGGGGCTCAGCCGTGGAGCCACCCCCGGCGGGACGGGACCCACCGGCAGCCGCTCCCACGCGTCCCTCATCCCGCGGGATGAGCTCCGGCAGCCCCGCGCTCCTTCCCCCTTCCCGGGGCAGGGTGGGGGGAACACCGAGCCAAACATAAGAAAACCAGCGGGGAAAAAGAACGTCGAAAAGGCAAAAAAAAAAGGAAATAAATTAATTAATAACGCGGCGGTAAGTCCGTGGCGGGGGAGCAGCCGCGCTGCCAGCGGCGCGCCCGTACCGCACGCTCCGCACTGCGAGGAGCGGCGGGAGCAACGCGAGGGAAGGCGCGGCAGCACTCACCGTGCGGG
Organism: Sakesphorus luctuosus; assembly: GCA_013396695.1. NCBI lineage: Eukaryota > Metazoa > Chordata > Aves > Passeriformes > Thamnophilidae > Sakesphorus > Sakesphorus luctuosus. Next base: position 336,115 of record VWZD01007567.1, on the reverse strand, counting down.
GCGCTGCCGGTGCGGAGCTGCGGTGCCGGGATGCGGTGCGGGGATGCGGTGCCGGGATGCGGTGCCGGAGCGGAGCGGACGGAGGG
>VWZD01007567.1:296546-335959 GCA_013396695.1 Sakesphorus luctuosus | reverse complement strand
GGAGGGATGGGAGGGATGGTGGATCCCGGTGCGGGGATGGGAAGGATGGTGGATCCCGGTCCCCGTGCCGGTGACAGTGGGTCGCGGTCCCGCAGCGCTCACCCCGGAGCTGCAGAGCAGCCGCTCGCACCGGCCCCGCTCGCGTTCTGCCCATCCGCGGTTCCCCCGAGCCGCAGCCGAAGTTCGCACCCGCAGCGTTCTCGGTGGGCGCGGAAGGAGCGCGGAGTCCGGGCAGAGCGGGAGGTCTGTCCAGGGCAGAGCGGGGGGTCCGGCCCGGGCAGAGGGAGGGGGCCGGTCTGGGCAGACCGAGGGTCCAGCCCGGGCAGAGCGGGGGGTCTGTCCAGGGCAGAGCGGGGGTCCAGCCCGGGCAGAGCGGGGGGTCTGTCCCAGGCAGGGGGGGGTCCGGCCCGGGCAGAGCGGGGGGTCTGTCCCAGGCAGAGGGGGGTCCGGCCCGGGGCAGAGTGGGGATCTACCTCGGGCAGAGCGGGGGGTCCGGCCCGGGGCAGACCGAGGGTCCGGCCCGGCGCTGTCCCCGCTGCTGTCGATAACAGAGCGATCCGCAGCTCGGCTGATCCGTTCCGTGTTCGCTCCTCGCACTCACCGGGAAGGGGACGATTCTCCTGGGAATCTGGTGTTTCCTGACCGAAAGGAACGTCCAGCATTTCGTCCCTGCACGCACGCGTGGGATGCCCGCGCTGGCAGGGCTGGCACCGGGGGGACGGGCACACGCAGCGCTGTGCGGGCACAGCGCGGGCACAGCAGCACTGGAGGTGTCACACGCGTTCCACGAGCTCCCACTGTGTGGTCCCAGCGCTCGGGAATTGTGTTCAGGTCACTGAGACATTTACTGCAATTAGTTTTGTGCCGCCGCTGCCTGCAGCGTGCTGGTGAACAGCGAGAGCTCAGCANAAAGCCCTCTAAGATCACTGAGTCGAACTGTTCCCCCACCACTTCCAAGCTCACCACTAAATCACGTCCCCAGGTGTTGCACCCACACACCTTTTAAATCCCTCCAGGGGTTGTGACTCCACCACTGCCCTGGGCAGCTGTGCCAGGACTGGACAACCCTTTCCATGAAGACATTTTTTCCTGTTACAACATTTTTAGGGTAGTGCCACAGCACAGGTGATTAACTGACAATCAAAGCAGAGGCAAATCCCCCTTGAGTTCCCCCCCCCCAATCCCAACAGAACTGGGGTGGTGTTAAATGCTCAGTTACACAAAACTACCCAGCAAGGTGGTTGTTCCTGGTGACACTGGTGGGAGTGATAAGGTGCTCAGAAGATACCTCTGAAAGCTGGGTTTGGTCACTAGTGGGAGACCTCTTAGTGAGATGATCTCTCTTGCCAACATCAAGACCTGCCTGTGGGCTCAAGGCAAGATCTCTGGGTACCCACCAGCCCAAGTGTGAGGAATTAACTGGGCTTTTCAGATTATTTTTCTTGGGCAATCCATGGCTTTCCACTGACATAGAGCAGGGTTAGGTGGGATATTAGGAAGGAATTCTTCCATGTGAGGATGGGCAGGCCGTGGCACAGGTGCCCAGAGAAGCTGTGGCTGCCCCATCCCTGGGAGTGTCCAAGGCCAGGTTGGACAGGGCTTGGAGCACCCTGGGCTGGTGGGAGGTGTCCCTGCCCATGGCAGGGGTGGAACTGGATGATCCTTAAGGTTCCTTCCAACCCAAACCATTCCATATCTCTTCCAAACTTCAGTTTTTCCCCTGAGGAATGGCCATCCCACGGAAGGGTTGAAAGCCCCAACAGCTTCCCATTGTTTTCTTATGAAATCCAAATACTCCAGTTCTCAGAGAACAATGTCCACTCAGGGTTTGGCTTGCCACAATAAACCCTCCCTCAGAGTGGGGGGAGACAGCACAGCACAGCAGTGCTCCAGTCAGGGTATGTCCTGGGCAGGGCAGTCTCCTGGTTTCCTTCCAGAAGGAGCATCAAGAGCCATCACATTCTAATTCCTATGGAACTTTGCAACAGCATTTCAGAATCATTTAGTGATATTTTTCCAGTGTTGAGACATTCAGAGCTTTGACCAAAATTCCCCACCCACCAAAGCCCCAGGAACGTCTGTAAACTTGTGTAACAGCAGGTGCTTCTCTTATTAGTCCAGAATTAAGTTTCCATCAGACCCTGATTTTCTTTAAAGTCTTATTTATTATTGCTTAACAATCACTTGAAAGTCTATGGTTGGGAAGCAATACAAAAGCATCTTTCATTATTCATTAAGGACAAGTGATGCAGGGCTTTTGGAAGGGAATAGAAAGCACACAGACTTTTCTGCATTAAAACAATTATTTCTTATTAATAACCCTGCAGAAAGGTGCCCCGTGGAGATGTGCAGTTTGGGTGTTTTGAAGTTAAGTCTCTTGATCACAAAAAGAATTTTTCTTCCCCTGTGACACTCCTCAGCAGAGATCCTGGGAAGTGTTTTGTCATTTTTATTTTTAAAAAAATATTTAGATGATTATTTTTGGGGGTGTCCCCTTTATGGGATGGAAAATAATGCACTGGTAATGGTGGAGATCAAGACCTGTCATAAGAATTAAAAGATGCAGCTATGGAATAAACCTGCAGCATGTTGGGAAGAGGATTGGGGAGCCACAAGATCCCAGGAGAGCTCAGGCTGGAAGGGACCTTGGGGGTCTCATTTTCAGGGAGCATTTTGTCCCCTTCCCAGGCCATTGCTATGGCCTTAGGAATGGTCCCAGCGAAAACACCTGAGGGATCTTTCCCATGATAAGGGGAGGTCTTGTCGCAGTCTTGGTCTTTTGGGATAGGACCAGACCGGCGACGGGGGTTCTTTTGCTACCTGCTGAGCTGTGGTGGATCGAGGCTGCAAGGGCTTAAGGTTGAGTTCACCCACCCCGCGATCCGCAATGAAGACACGGAGACAAAGCGAACACCTTGAAAGCCTAAGCCGATCCAATTTATTAACAAAGTGGAGGGCCTTTTATGCCCTCGGGAAGAAAGAACCTTCTAGAAACTGGGTGGAGATAAGGCGGAGCATGCAAATCCGCTACAAACCATTGGAACAAGAACTTATGTGGGTGGCAACCTTGGGAGGAACAAACAGGAACTAACAGGATCGGACAGCTCCCCAGGGAGAACTGACCAATGGTAGCTGTCCCCATGCTGACAGCCTGCACCTGCCAGTGCTACCAGCACCATAGGAACAGGGGTGACAGAACTTTTATTTCAACTTTAATAAAGAACTGGGGTAACTGTAAGCAAAGTCCTGGGTATTAGGTCACAGTCCGGCTGGGGATGGTCCTCCTGGACCTTCCACACATCGAAGTTGGTCACTTTGTCCCTCTCAGTCTTCCCCTCGTCCATAATCGTGCAGGTGCCACCTCCAACAAGGTCTTGCCCCTTATCACTGGCATCTAGGTAGAGTCCAACCCACCCCTAATCTCCTTGGAGCCCAGGTATCCAGCCAGTCTTTCCCAGCTTTACAAAGCCACCCGTCTGCACTGTGATGTCCTCACTTGGATGCCAGGGTGCTGTGGGAGCCCCAAACAAAGCCCTTGCCAGCACCAAGGCACCTGTGGTGGTGTGGCATTCCAGGTAAGCAACCACCAACGATGCTTCTTGTCCACCTCCACCACTAGGACAGTGCTCCTTGTCCTCCTCATCCCAGGAAAGGGTGGATGGGAGCTCCAGCCTCTAGATCTGAGGATCTGCTGTTCCAAGTCGTCCTAGTTCAGCAGGTGGGACCAGTTTATCCCTGTGTGGGTGTGACCAAAGCTGGGCATTCTAAACCCTCTGGGCCATTGCCCAGCAACTCTTCCCAATGGCCCATTGGCAGCAGCTGCCCAGGGCACAGCTGAGCCCTCAGCCTGGCAGCTGGCTGGGAAAGAAGCCTGGCAGAGGAGCTGGGAGAACTCCCCTCCAGGGACTCCTTGGCACCTCCACACCCACCTGAGGGCTCAGCTCTGCTCAGGGGCCAGCAACCAGTCCAAAATCCCCCCTGACTCCCAGAGTCACATCCCCCACTCTGGAACTCCCTGCCCTGGGGGACCCACTGGGGGCTCCCGCCTCCACCTCAGGGGAGACAATCTTGAGGGTTGGGACTTGGGGGACCCACTCATTGGATCCAGAGGAGGATCAGACCCTGGCCAGGAGGAGCCCACCACTCCGCACCAGACTGTGCCATCATCTGCACCAACAGGTTTTTCACCTCCTTTTCCTTTGGACTCAGGGGAACCACGTGGGGCTCAGCACAGGGGCCACCAAACCCCACTGTGTTTGTGCCCCAGGGGGCTGGGTTCCACTGCTGGGTTTGTGGGTTAAATCCAATTTCTCTTTGTGTCACTGTATTTATTGTAATATTGTTATTAAATTGTAACTCTGATTTATAATCTCTTCTGTGTTGGGTTCATTTCCTTTGTTGGTTTACCTTTAAGCCAGCACACAAGTCCACAGTCTCTGTGCCCTGAGCAGCAGCCACATGGTGGTCCTGAGGCTGGACCACAGCACAGAGCAATTTTGCTGTGGTTCCACTGGTAAGAAAGGGCTCCAGGGCATGGCCCAGCTCCTCTGACTGTGCCTTCCCACAGGATCTGTCCCTCCAGACCTGAAAAGTTGTCCTTGAGGCTGCAGACTGGGAAACCCAGCTGGCCCTGGAAGAATCCAAGGGGCTGTGCACAGCCAGCAGCAGAGTCCCCCATTCCCAACCCCACTGCAGGGAAGGAGGCCCTGGGAGCCCACCAGAGCATCTGTGTGGTGGGAAGCTGCTCCTGGGGTCCCCTTGCCAGCAGAGTGCCTCTGTGCCTCAGTTTCCCTCAGCTTGTCCTCTCCCCACCACCTCCTGCCCCTGCCTCTCTGCTTGGAGAAATGGGACAGGGCAGACTAGAAGGGAAGTTGGTGGGAACTTGGGGCCATGTGGGGAGTGTGGGTGCCAACCTGTTGGAAAAGGAGTGTGTGGGGATGTGCCAGGCTTGGAGAATCTGGAGGGGAAGCCCACAAGGAGTGGCTGAGAGCACTTGGCTGGTTCAGCTGGAGAAGAGGAGGCTGAGGTCAGACCTCCTCAGGGTCTGAAGCACCCCAAGAGATGCAGAGAAGGGGCAGCTCTGATCTCTGCTCTCTGCTCTCTGTGAGCAGTCACAGGGTCTGAGGGAACAGCTGGAGCTGTGCCAGGGGAGGGGTAGGTTGGATCTCAGGGAAAGGTCCTTCCCCCAGAGGGTGGTGGGCACTGACCAGGCTCCCCAGGGCAGTGGGCACAGCCCCAAGGCTGCCAGAGCTCCAGGAGGGTTTGGACAACACTAAGGGACAAGGTGGGATTGTTGGGGTGTCTGTGCAGGGCCAGGAGCTGCACTGATGATCCTTGTGGGTCCCTTCCAGCTCAGGTTATCCTACTCTGTGATTCTGTGAGAGCAGAGCTCCTGCTTGAGGAGCAACCCAGGGCCATGTGCAGCTCCCAGGGCAGCTCTGAGGGGTCCCTGCCTGCTGAGACATCCCAAAGAGAGCAAGTTCTCCTGTGAGACCCTTCTCTGACTCCTAATTTGATGGTGGGACCGTGTGAAGGAGGTGACAGGTCCTTTTTATTGGCATGTTTGTCCAGGACACTGCATGTGTGGCTGTGAATGCTTCACACTTTTAACCCTCTCACCTTTCCCTCCCCATCTCCCTGATTTCAATCTTATACATTTGATTTTTGTGCCAGGAGATAGAGAAATGCCAGGGATTTTTTCCTTTTTTTTCCCCCATCTTTTCTTCTATGTTTTTAATAAATTTTTCTTTTTGTTCCACCAGAACAGAAAGAATAACAAGGAAGCAACAGTGTCAACACAGAATGAATTTTCTCCAAAGTCACACGGTGTGGCCAATCTGCAGCAGCAATAATAGATTTTGTGAATCCTACTGAAGAGAATCAGCAGTGGAGGGTGGTGAAGGAGGAGGGGGAGCATCTCAAAGGCTCTGAACTTGTTTGTGCTTTCCACACCACGAAGCCCTGTTGTAAGGAGCTGGTTAAAGAGCAAGAAGGAAAAAAAGAGCGTTCTGCAGGAGCAGATTTCTAATAGCACAGGAGCAAGAAATAGCACAGGAACAAGAAATAGCACAGGTGCATTGTGAGGTTTAAAGAAAGTAAGTTGCCTAAAAAGACAGATTTCTTCTCCTGCTGTGGGAGATGGGCAGCACTCTGCCAGGGGCTGGGACCACAGCTGGGCTGGACAGGACTGGGAATTGGGCTGGCTTTGCTGTCCTGCCAGACTCCTGCTCCAGTAATAGGTCTGCTTCTCAGTCTGAGCAAGGTTCTCTTTCTGTATTTGTTGTTCTTTCCAGGAGGTGTTAACACCAATTTAGGAGCTCAGTGGGATGACAGAGCTGGGTGAGCAGCACTGACCTTGGAACTCACCTCTCTCAGATTTCTTTTCCTGCCCTCTCTCAAAGGCAGTCTAAAAGCAATAAAAGGGTGTCAGAGAGGGGGAGCCAGGGCTCATCCACTCCATGTTAAAGGAGAAAAATTCAGTGGACATGATCCAAGAAAGCAGGTGCCTGTAAGGAGGCACCACTGTTCTCTCAGGAAGGGTGTCCTGGCAGTCTCCTGCTCTCTGCTGCTTCCCTGAGTGCAGAAACACCTGTTAGGGAATCACACAATCATGGAATCATGGTGTGCTGGTTTAAAGGTAAAGCAGCAGGAAAAACAAACCCAACACAAAAGAGATTATAAGGCAGAGTTACAATTTAATAACAAAAGTACAAGAAATGCAATGGCACAAAGAGAAATTGGGTTTAACCCCCAAACCCAGCAGTGGAACCCAGCCCCCTGGGGCACAAACACAGTGGGGTTTGGTGGCCCCTGTGCTGAGCCCCACGTGGTTCCCTCGAGTCCAAAGGAAAAGGAAGGGAAAAAACCTGTTGGTGCAGATGATGGCACAGTCTGGTGGAGAGTGGTGGGCTCCTCCTCTCCAGGGTCTGCTCTTCCTCTGCATCCAATGAGTTGTGTCCCAGAAGTCCCCAACCCCCAAGATTCTGTCCCCAGAGGTGCAGGTGCGAGCCCCCAGTGGGTCCCCCAGGGCAGGGAGTTGCAGAGTGGGGGATGTGAGTCTGGGAGTCAGGGGGGATTTTGGAATGGTTGCTGGCCCCTGAGCAGAGCTGAGCCCTCAGGTGGGTGTGGAGGTGCCAAGGAGTCCCTGGAGGGGAGTTCTCCCAGCTCCTCTGCCAGGCTTCTTTCCCAGCCAGCTGCCAGGCTGAGGGCTCAGCTGTGCCCTGGGCAGCTGCTGCCAATGGGCCATTGGGAAGAGTTGCTGGGCAATGGCCCAGAGGGTTTAGAATGCCCAGCTTTGGTCACACCCACACAGGGATAAACTGCTCCCACCTGCTGAACAAGACACTGGGACAGAACATCCATGCCCACTGCCCTGGGTATATCCAGGTGCCATTTCTTCCAGAAACAACACACTACATGCAGCTGAAGGTGGGCTGAAAGCAAAACCTCTGCTTATTGTCTTATGTTTTGTTGCTGCTGTTAAAGTGAGGAAATCAAAGATTCAGCCTTAAGCACTCCCAGCAACTCCCAGGCTGTGAGGGGGCACAAACAGGACTCTGTAATAAGAAAGAAAAACAATTAACATGGTGTGGAGAATGTTATTTCCAAGGATCATTCAAAATGAACCTATTTGTCTGAACTGTGGTGGTTAAACAGCCCTGGCACAGGTTGCCCAGAGAAGCTGTGGCTGCCCCATCCCTGGGAGTGTCCAAGGCCAGGCTGGACAGGGCTTGGAGCAACCTGGGCTGGTGGGAGGTGTCCTTGCTCATGGCAGGGGCTGGGAATGAGATGATATTTAAGGTCCCTCCCAACTCAAACCATTCTGTGATTCTGTGGTTTTCTTCCTGGAAACAACAGGTTGCTTGTGAAGGTGCTTTTTGGCTCAGAACCCCTGCCCAGCTCCAGCAGTGACACCATTTATCAGGTGACTGGTTTAAATGACTGTTCAGAGGGGAGGGAGCAGAGATGCTGATCCCACAGGGCAACAGCTGCCCAGGGAGCTCCTCCTTGCTGGGGTGATGCCTGGGCACGAGCACTGATAAATCTGCTGCCTGGGTATCAACAGCATCTCCCAGACAGACATTTCCTCTGTTTGGTTCAAGTGCTTGACAAATGAAGGAAGCACGAGAACAATAAAGACTAAATCTTATCTTAATAGTCCCTCATTATTAACTGTCTCCAGCTTTATTCATCACTCAGGGAGGAGAGAGAAGCCAGACAGCTCTGGTGTGAAGGCAGACAAAGTTTCTGACTTTCCCAAGCTGTCTGGTTTCCAGCAGTGAGCTCTGGCTTGGGGTTTGTTTCTCTTTCAGTGCTCACTGTAAGGACACACTGTCCCACATGCTGCTCCCACCATCTGCTCTGGGCCTTCAGGTCCTTCTCCTGTCCGTGGATCCCCCTGGAGTGGCAGAAGCAGGGACCAGCTCCTTCCCCCTCTGCTGCCCCAGAGGTGAGGGCACTGGTGCTGTCCAGGGAGCAGCTGGAGAAGAAGAACATTGAAGACCTGGATAATCCTATTTCCCATCAGCTTCTTCCTGGTCCAGGATGTGCTTGATCAATGAGCTGGCTGGAGAGTTGGGCCCAGAGAGTGCTGGTGAATGGAGCTGCATCCAGCTGGGAGCCGGTCACTAGTGGTGTTCCCCAGGGGTCTGTGTTGGGTCCAGTCCTGTTTAACATCTTTATCCATGATTTAGATGAGGGGATTGAGTCCATCAGCAGCAAATTTGCTGATGACACCAAGTTGGGAGGGAGTGTCGACCTGCTGGAAGGCAGGAGGGCTCTGCAGAGGGATCTGGAGAGACTGGAGAGATGGGCTGATTGCAATGGGATGGAGTTCAACAAGGCCAAGTGCAGGTCCTGCCCTTTGGCCACCCCAAGCCCTGCAACGCTCCAGGCTGGGCACAGAGTGGCTGGAGAGCAGCCAGGCAGAAAGGGACCTGGGGGGACTGAGGGACAGGAAGCTCAACAGGAGCCAAGAGTGTGCCCAGGTGGCCAAGAGGATCCTGGCCTGGATCCAAAGTAGCGTGGCCAGCAGGCCCAGGGCAGTGAGCCTTCCCCTGGACTCTGCCTTGGGGAGGCCACACCTTGAGTGTTGTGTTGAGTTCTGGGCCCCTGAGTTGAGGCAAGAGATTGAGGGGCTGGAGCGGGGCCAGAGAAGAGCAACGAGGCTGGAGAAGGGAGTGGAGCACAAGTGCTGTGGGGAGAGGCTGAGGGAGCTGGGGGTGTTTGTGCTGGAGAAGAGGAGGCTGAGAGGTGACCTCAGCACTGTCTGGAAGTGCCTGAAGGGAAGTTGTGGCCAGGTGGGGGTTGGTCTCTTCTCCCAGGCACTCAGCAATAGGACAAGGGGGCACGGGGGGCTCAAGCTCTGCCAGGGGAAATTGAAGTTGAAGAGCAGAAAAAACTTCTTTGCAGAGAGAGTGCTGAGGGATTGGAATGGGCTGCCCAGAGAGGGGGTGGATTCCCCATCCCTGGAGGTTTTTAAAGTGAGCTTGGCCGTGGCACTGAGTGCCATGATGTGGTAAAGGGACTGGAGTTGGCCCAAGGGTTGGACTTGATGATCTCGGAGGTCTTTTCCAACCCAATCAATTCTATGATTCTATGATAATGCTTTTGTTTCACAGCCTTCCTGTACCATCACCTACCAGTGAAACCTGGTGTTCCAAAGGGTTTCTGTGCCAGGAAAGCCAACACGGTCCTGCTCACTGGGGGGCACTGGTGAAGGGATCCAGCCCCATGGGAGCTTCTCGGCAGGGGGGGAAGCACCAAATGTTCACCTGAATAGAAAGAGGAATGTGGCGCAGCGCGTGGGAGGGAGGAGGAACCTGCCAGCACAGGCAGGTGCTAAAGCTGCCCAGCAACCCTGCTCAGCTGCCACAGCCTCTGCTGAGGGCCTGCAAACAGCAGCAGCAGCAGAAAGAGGAGCATTCAAAGGGGCTTGGGAACTCCAGATCCTTTCCAAACCCAGCTCCCAAACCACAGAGCAGTTCTGTGCTGGAAGCGTGGGATTATTTTTCTAGACAGATCAGAATTTGTGTGTCCTTTAGCACTTTTCCCTAAAATGCCCCAAAAGGAAAACTTCTGCTGGAGTTGCCATCCTGGCATTCCCCTTCTCAGCTGGCCCACATGCCCTTCCTGAGCCCTGCTGTCATTAGGTGCCCAGCTGAGATCCCACTGACATGCTTTAATTAAAATGGACATTAAGAGCTCACTCGTTCAAGCCAAAGAACATTAGGAGGAATTTAAATGAAGAGATTTTTAAATCTGTGACATTTGTTCTAATGAGAAAACACTTTCTAATCCTGAGTGTCTCCTAATTCAAAACAGATTGGAAAGACTGCAAGTAAAACCAATTTTTTTCTCCTCCTAAAAACACGTCCTGTAATTAGTAGACCTAACTGGCAAATAACACTTGTCTTTTCCCTACAGATTCCATATCAGCTTGGAAACAGGAGGTGAAAAGCAGCATGTGGATGCACCCCCACAAGTCTGGTTTTTGTGTTAGGGCAGGTAACAGAACTCATGGAAATATTCATCACATCAATCCCAGCATCTGAAGGGGGAAACCAGTACAAAGGGTGCAGGATGCTCCTGCCCCACCTAATGAAAGGGCTGTGGGTGCTGGGCAGGGGCAGGGGAGCACTGGGTTTGCAGGAGGGGAAAAACACCCATCTAGTGGCACTATTTTCAACTGAAAACACTGAGGTAACGAAATGTAAAATAGCAGCAGAAAGAAAAGTGTGAATCCTCAAATGAGAGTAACTTGGAGAGCAAGCAAACCATTTCAGGGGGGTTTTACACAGATACCAGAGAGGTGAAACGCAATTCCTCCTTGTGGTCTTTTGGGCTTTGGAAGAGAAGACAAGAAAACTGCAGGGTATTTAGTTTTCTCTGTGTTTCACAAACAAAAGTCCTGCACAGTGACCTGCCTCTCCCTTGGATGTCTTTTGTTTGGGAATATTAACCTCAGCATGAAACAGCAAGGCAGGAAACCTGCTGGGCATTACTACTACTCTCTGGAGTCCCAGACATCCATGGTCCTTAAGGACTTTATTCTTTTCTCAAGGAAAACCAGACTCGACTGTACCAGTACCAGCAGCCCACCAGTTGTCCTGATGTCTTTGTGCTGGGACAGTGATGTCCTCATCCTGTCCTGTCCTGTCCTCTGCAGGCCCAGCAGTGGTGCCCAGCCCTGGCTGGGTGTGAGCAGCATCCTGCCCTTCTCCCTGGGGCTCTCACTGCCCTTCTCCTTGTGCTGGGAGCAGAGGCAGAGCAGGAGTGTCCTCAGGGCATTCCTGAAGGGGGACACTGTTCGGTGTGTTCAGCAAACTGGACAGGCACCAGCCTGAATCCAACTCCCCACCTCCTGCAGAAGCCCCAGAGCTGAAATTCACCTCTCCAGTGGAACAAACTAATGAATCTGCGTAGAAACCCCCAAAATGTGAAGTCTGGGTGGGCTGTCTGTGGCACATGCCCATCTTCAGTTTGATGCTCCAGGTTATCTGCCTTACCAAAGAGTGTGGCTGCATGTGACATGGTCCTGTGGACGTGCTGGTTTAAAGGTAAACTGGCAAAAGAAACGAACCCAACACAAAAGAGATTATAAATCAGAGTTACAATTTAATAACAATATTACAAGAAATGCAATGACACAAAGAGAAATTGGGTTTAACCCACAAACCCAGCAGTGTAACCCAGCCCCCTGGGGCACAAACACAGTGGGGTTTGGTGGCCCCTGTGCTGAGCCCCACGTGGTTCCCCCGAGTCCAAAGGAAAAGGAGGTGAAAAACCTGTTGGTGCAGATGATGGCACAGTCTGGTGGAGAGTGGTGGGCTCCTCCTCTCCAGGTTCTGCTCCTCCTCTGGATCCAATGAGTGGTCCCCAAGTCCCCAAAGCCCAAGATTCTCTCCTCTCAGGTGCAGGTGGGACCCCCCAGTGGGTCCCCCAGGGCAGGGAGTTCCAGAGTGGGGGATGTGACTCTGGCAGTCAGGGGGGATTTTGGAATGGTTGCTGGCCCCTGAGCAGAGCTGAGCCCTCAGGTGGGTGTGGAGGTGCCAAGGAGTCCCTGCAGGGGAGTTCTCCCAGCTCCTCTGCCAGGCTTCTTTCCCAGCCAGCTGCCAGGCTGAGGGCTCAGCTGTGCCCTGGGCAGCTGCTGCCAATGGGCCATTGGGAAGAATTGCTGGGCAATGGCCCAGAGGGTTTAGAATGCCCAGCTTTGGTCACACCCACACAGGGATAAACTGGTCCCAGCTTGCTGAACTAGGACAAGCTCAGAGCTGGCTGGCTGCTCTGGGGAGGTGGGTGCTGGTGCCAGGGGTTGCAGATGGACTTTGCTTGCCTTGCTCCCTGCTGGGTCTCTGTAAACACACGAGCAGCAGTGACAGCACTTGTTCCCAGGAACAGCTACATTTCAGTTTGCATCAGCAACTCTCTGGAAGTGTCTTTGAATTCATCCTCCTGAGTGTTCACTTCAGAAACACGAAACACTTTATAAGCCCAATTAAGACAACTTAGACTTTCAAACTTGGGTACTTGTAGCTACTTTCTTGAAAGAATAATCCTGTGTTGGCATAAACGGACATAAAGCAATGAAGATCAAGGCAGTGACACCCAGTCATGCTCACTGACAACCCTTCTTAGACCTTATTCAGTAAATCATCTCAGACACAGTGGAAATGCTCAGAACTGTCCTGAAATGTGTGCAAATACACAGGCAGGAAATGCATTCCTTATTTCAGGGGAAGTAATTTGCTGGAAATACAGAGCTCCTCAGGTTCTGGGTGAAGAATCTGTAAACATGAAGTATTTAAGATAATTTGCCGGTTTTGAAAATGGGTCCCTTAATCCTGGCTGTCCCATCTGCATCTTCAGGGAGCTCTGCTGCTGGTCTAATCTTTCCTCCTCCTCTTCCTTTGACTATTTATCACTATGGATGACCCACCATGAATAAAAGATCAGAAAGTGCCAGATTCCAATGAAACCTTTACTTGTGGGGTCACAGCTCCAGCTCCTGAGCTGCAGGACAGGAAAGCTGCAGAGCCCAAAGTGTCCAGCTCAGGTCTCTACCGTGGAGGTGCACCTGGAGTCACCTCCTGCTCCAGGTTGAGAAGATAATGCTTCATCTGTGAGACCTGGTGGGGCCAAGGCTGTCAATTTTAGGGCTGTTTTCAAAGAGATAAAAGGACATGTCACCAGCAAATCCACAGGAAGAGAGATGAAGGCAGTAGATAGAATCACAGAATCATAGAATGGATTGGGTTGGAAAAGACCTCTGAGATCATCAAGTCCAACCCTTGGGCCAACTCCAGTCCCGTCACCAGATCATGGCACTCAGTGCCACGGCCAAGCTCAGCTGAAAAACCTCCAGGGATGGGGAATCCACTCCCTCTCTGGGCAGCCCATTCCAATGCCTGAGCACTCTCTCTGCAAAGAATTTCTCCCTGCTCTCCAACTTCAATTTCCCCTGGCAGAGCTTGAGCCCCCCGTGCCCCCTTGTCCTATTGCTGAGTGCCTGGGAGAAGAGACCAACCCCCACCTGGCCACAACTTCCCTTCAGGCACTTCCAGACAGTGCTGAGGTCACCTCTCAGCCTCCTCTTCTCCAGCACAAACACCCCCAGCTCCCTCAGCCTCTCCCCACAGCACTTGTGCTCCACTCCCTTCTCCAGCCTCGTTGCTCTTCTCTGGCCCCGCTCCAGCCCCTCAATCTCTTGCCTCAACTCAGGGGCCCACAACTCAACACAACACTCAAGGTGTGGCCTCCCCAAGGCAGAGTCCAGGGGAAGGCTCACTGCCCTGGGCCTGCTGGCCACGCTAGTTTGGATCCAGGACAGGATGCCATTGGCCTTCTTGGCCACCTGGGATAAAGGCTCAAATGTTTGCCAAAGGAGAAAATTAAGGATCTAAACTCTGAATGTCATGGCCCATTCTGTTCTAATCCTGCACCTGAAGGCATGGAAGGGGTCAGGCTGTGCCAAAGCAACACTGGGCAGACTCTCTCCCTGGATGCCTGGTACATCCAATGGGATTTTACTCAGTTGTTGCCATAGGGTTACACTTGGTTCAACTTCAGGGGGGGCAGTGAAGGGGAAGGTGCTGATCTCCTCTCTCTGGTAGGACATGTGGAAATGGAATGAGCATCAGGGGAACTTCAAATTGGGTATTAGGAGGAGGTTCTTCCCCCAGAGGGTGATGGACACTGAGCCGGCTCCTCAGGGAAGAGGTCACAGCCCCAAGGCTGCCAGAGCTCCAGGAGCACCCAGGCAATGCTCTTACCCATATGTTTAGTTCTAGGAACACCTGGGAGGAGAGTGGAGTTGAAGTTGTTGATCTTTATACATCCTCTCCAGCTTGAGATAACCTGATTCTACCTGACTAAGGAATTCACCTCGAGGAGAAGGTATTGAGAGCAGGTCTTAAAGCCACTATTTTGGCCGCTCCTCCTGATGGTTAATCTCACTTTTAAAACACTGCTCAGCTTCTCTCTGCTGTGCTGGGAGGGCCTCCAGCACCCACTGCTTTCTCCTCCAAGAGCACTTCCCACCACAGTTGGGTTCTTCTCGGGTCTGAGCGTGTCCCAGACCGACAGACCATTACAGCCCCCACCTCAGGGCACTTCTCCCACCTTTCAGGCATTTCTGAGGCTCTTCTACATTTACACTCTTCCCTTCAAGAGCCTTTTACACCCCCAGGCTTGGTGCTGGTTTGAGGCTTGCATACAGACTGAACCCACCCTGAGTGCTCCCAGTTGGAACATCCACAGTGGGAGTGGGTAAAAACTGATTTGGAACCAACTGATTCAGAACAAATTGATTTCAAACAACCTGATTTCTAATCAGTTTGGGGTCCAATTCCCCCCCTCATGCCGCTGCCTGATGCTTCTCTCTGGAAGCAGCTGGGCCAGCTCAGGGGCTGTGGTGGCACTCCAAACAAACAGGGATGGCAGAATTAGGGCTGCTGGAGGAAGACAGAAATGAATTCACCTTCCAGCACTCACTGCAAGTGAAGCTGATCTGCATTTCTTATACCCAGCAAAGGCTACAGCTCCGATGCTAATTTTATCTTGCTGGCTTTGTAGCGTCCTTGATCTTCAAGAGAATTCAGAATAACAGGGAGCAAATGGATAACTAAGTCATTTTAAAGAAGTAACTGCAAAGTGCATAACTCTGCTCAAGGGGAAAGAGCTTCTGTGCTAAACACGGGGGATGAAATCAGCTCATGCTGGCACAGTGAACAAATGGGCTCTGTGCTCCCCGCGGGGCTGCTCGGGCACACCAGCGAGCTCAGTGTCCATCTGCACCACACACCCACCTTGGCCAGGAAGGCCAAGCTCCTCCTCCCAATGGCTTGTGACAGTGTGGTCCCTGTGCCATGGCCATCAGGGCCACGCTGTGCTGATCATCGGACACAGATAGTGGAAGATGCCTCTCCACCTGGGTGTAACACCCAGCGCTGTGAGGGGCAGGGAAGGCTGCTCCTCCCTCCCGAGGCAGGAGACACCCCTGGGATAGTCCCAGCAATGCCAGCAGAAGAGGAGTGGGGAAGCAGACAGTGTGTGCTTGCCTGGCTGGAGGCATTTGCACTGGGAGGGGAAGCACAAGCCCAGGAGAGGTGGGTTGGAGTGCTTGAAGCCCTGCCAAGCTGTCAGTGCAGCTCCCGTGATCAAAGGCTGAGCCTCACCCCCTGCAGAGCTCCAGTTGAGGCAGGACTTCAGCAGGAGCTTCAGGGCGTCATGCTCTGCTCCCAGGAGCACGAGCAAACTGTGCTAAACCGGCTCTCTGGCTATCTGGTCTTTTTGGAAACAGCATGGGCTGGTCCAGCTGGACATGCCAGGACACAGGCAGAGGTCAGCTAGGGGCATGAGGCATCCTTGTCCCCCAGTGCAGGAAGAAATGAGGGCTCAGACACCAGCCTGGCCCCTCAGACAGCACTTGCCAGGGCAGTGCCTGCCCCTAAGGAATACTGAACTATTCCCCATGAAAAGCAAGTGCTTCTTCCGGGCTGCTCTCCAGTTGTGGACCCTGATTATCCTCACCCCAAATGTCAGGCCACAGGTGAGTTGGTGCAGAGCCTGGTTTGCCAACCAGCAGCTTCAAACCCCTTCCCAGGAGCAGCCACAGCTCTGCCAGGATCACACTCAAATTATTAGTGTCTGTGCCAGGCTGGCAGGGAGGGAAAAGGCCAATTCTGAGTGCAACAAGGAACCTTTCTTGTCTTTCCCTGGTGCCACACTCCAGAGAATCCCTCTTTGCCAGGTGAGAGGTGCAGGAGCTTTGGGAGCAGCACTGCAGGGCTGGGCTCTGTGTGCAGGGCCAGAAGCTGGACTCTATGATCCACATGGGTCCCTTCCAGCTCGGGATATTCTGTGATTCTCTGGGCTTTTTGACCATTGTTCTTCCCTCTTAGCCAGCACTGAGCTCTCCCAGCCCCACCACGTGGACCTGCCTCCTTGGGGAAGGGTCCTGGTCAAAAAAAGAGAGCTGGGTCTTTGTGGAGGTGAATACAGAGAAGGATTTAACCTGATGGCAGCACAACTAATCCCCCAGCCCTGCAGAGCTGAGGTGCAGCTGCAAACATCTGCTTCATGAGTGCAACCAGGACATTTGCCAGGGAGCTCACACTCTGCTCCCTGCCTCTATTTTTTCTCGAGATGGAGATAAGTAAAGTGGGAGGAAAAAAAAAGCCTGGAGAAGCTGCTGAATTGAAAACAAGAAACCAACTGAGGTATTTGTTTTCTTTGCTTGGATTTAATACTCCTTGGAATCAAGTACTGAGAAGCAGATACTCTGTTCCTGAGCTCCCCATGCCTTCCCCACTGCTCTGCTCTGGGATGTGCTTTCCAAGGAGTCCCTGTCAGACAGATGCTGAGGGTGAATGAGGTGCTGAACTTCTGCCTTCCCTGAGCACTCTTGGACTCAAATCCCTTTCTCCACCTTCTCAGTGCTTAAGTATTTCCCTTTTTTCAAAGCAGGTGCTTGTTCCCATTCTTAATGAACCTCCTGCTCACTTGTAAACAAGCCCTTTATTAGCTCCACGAGCATACCTTGGGTTCTATTTATACCTTTTCCATATCAATATTTGAAAGCACACTCCCCTCCCCTGTATTCTTTCTCTGTGCCCTTTCTCCATCCCTGCTGCCTCTTTGCCACCTCTCCTTTCTCTCCCAGGTTTATCCATGCTGATAAAAATCAACCCTACATTTCACATTTCTTTTGTTGGCCTGAATTAATAATTGGGACATTCCTTTCTGAACGATTTTCAGTGAAAGGAGATCTCCATGTCCCTGGAGAGGTGTGTAGTGCTCTGTGTGAAATAGAAATTGGTGGGATGTGAACACCTACATCCCGACTTCTCAATGCCTGCCGCCCTCCTGGCTTTGGGGGAAGCTCCACACCTACTTATTTCCTGGATTTCTGGGGATGGAGCACCTCTCCCAGGAGGGAAGGTTGAGAGAATTGGGATTATTGGGCCTGGAGAAGAGAAGGTGTTGGGTGACCTAATTGTGGCCTTTTTGTGGCTTAAGGGGCTCCAGGAGAGCTGGAAAGGGGCTTTGGACAAAGGCATGGAGTGACAGGACACAGGGAATGGATCCCACTGCCAGAGGGCAGGGTCAGATGGGACACTGGGAAGGAATTCTTGGCTAGGAGGGTGGGCAGGCCCTGGCACAGGTGTCCAGAGAAGCTGTGGCTGCCCCATCCCTAGGAGTGTCCAAAGCCAGGTTGGACAGGGCTTGGAGCAACCTGGGCTGGTGGAAGGTGTCCCTGCCCATGGCAGGGGGTGGGACTGGATGAGCTTTAAAGTCCCTCCCAACCCAACCCAACCCATTCTGGGATTCTGTGCTTCTGCACCTTATATTTTAAATTATCATCTTATCAGTGTTAAGAATTAATGTTGGAGTGTTTAAACATGTGAAACCAGGGTGGTGCTTCCCCTCTCCCAGCTGCATCCAGGGACAAGACTTCAGCTCCTTCACCACAAGTGCTGGGAATAGCTTTGTAATGTAAATAGGCACTTCTGGTGTTTTTAACAAGCAACTGCTTTATCCTCTGCCTAATGAGAGGCTGGACAGAAATGCAGTGAAAGCAGGGGAAGGTAACACTGCCATTTAAGCTAATTAACAGCAAATTAAATTAAACTGACACACACATATATTTTGGGCTTCTGCATCTACAGGAGGGAAGGCTGCAGACATTTCATTATTCACATTTCCTATCACCTGCATTTTTTTTTCCCCAGCACCTTCCTACCCAATTACCTGGGGAAGGAAAAGGGAGACAGATACCAAAGCCAATAAGATAATTCCCATTTGCATAAAAATTTTTCTGCATTGTGTTTAATAGTCTGCGAGTATATGTAGAAGAATATATAGTCCATTCTTTAAAAAGCTCCAATGCACTAATTGAAATTAAATTACATGGAACTCAGTGTCTGCCTTCTGCTCATTGGGAGATAATATGCAAGCCCCAGTTTTATGTGTTATTATTAATATTGATGGATGAAGCAGTGTAGTCACCACAGAGCCACTTCCCAGATGCCATTCCCCTTCCTTCAGCTTTAGGTGAGCCTGAAATGATGTTTTTTTCCCCATTAAAATGCCTCATTTGCTGCAGCCAGGCCTGGGCTCCTTTAGCATTCTGGACAGCCAGCACTGCAGGGAGTGGTGCCTGTTTGCAGCTGTAACTATGGGAGATGCACCTCCATCCTTTCTTCCCCTTCCATTGCAAATCTCACAGCTCAGTTAATCTGCCTCCATTACAAACATGATTGTCCCAGTTCAGCAGGTGGGACCAGTTTATACCTGTGTGGGTGTGACCAAAGCTGGGCATTCTAAACCCTCTGGGCCATTGCCCAGCAACTCTTCCCAATGGCCCATTGGCAGCAGCTGCCCAGGGCACAGCTGAGCCCTCAGCCTGGCAGCTGGCTGGGAAAGAAGCCTGGCAGAGGAGCTGGGAGAACTCCCCTGCAGGGACTCCTTGGCACCTCCACACCCACCTGAGGGCTCAGCTCTGCTCAGGGGCCAGCAACCATTCCAAAATCCCCCCTGACTCCCACAGTCACATCCCCCACTCTGGAACTCCCTGCCCTGGGGGACCCACTGGGGGCTTCCACCTGCACCTCAGGGGACAGAATCTTGGGGTAAGAAGACGTCAGGGTCACTCATTGGATTGAGAGGAGGAGCCAAACCTGGCCAGGAGGAGCCCACCACTCTCCACCAGACTGTGCCATCATCTGCACCAACAGGTTTTTCCCCTCCTTTTCCTTTGCACTCGGGGGAACCACGTGGGGCTCAGCACAGGGGCCACCAAACCCCACTGTGTTTGTGCCCCAGGGGGCTGGGTTCCACTGCTGGGTTTGGGGGTTAAACCCAATTTCTCTTTGTGTCATTGCATTTCTTGTAATATTGTTATTAAATTGTAACTCTGCCTTAGAATCTCTTTTGTGTTGGGTTTGTTTCTCCTGCTGATTTGCCTTTAAACCAGCACAACGATTTAAGGGAATTTCATGCTGAGTTGGGAGGCCTGGAAAGCTCATCCTGATGTTCCCTGGGAGAGGCAAAATATCAGGCCTTGCTTTCCCGACTTCCCAGCCCACACCAGGAGCTGCTGGGGTGGGAGCTGGGTCATGCTGGGGAGATCCAGGCTGGAGAGCTCACTCCTCCCCTCCCCTCTGAGCTGTTAACGAGGGAGCCAATTAGCACCAGCTGTGATGGGAGCACTTTTTTCCACCAGGAGCTGGCTGGAAAACTTTAATTCATTTTTCACAGGCAGTGGCACACAGAATGTTCAAGCATGGATAAAATCCACACATTCACAGTGTTTAGAGTATCCCCATGGATTTCAGTCTTTGTTTCAGACTTGCAGCTTTCATTAAAAAAAAAAAAAAGAGAGGGGGGAAAAAAAGGGGGAAAGGTTTCTTGCCCTTTAGATGGTGAAACTAATTTTCTTCATCCAAACTAATTGCAAGCCTTCCTGAGCCACTTGTGCTGCAATGGGCTTTCTCCCCCTGGTCATGTGGGACCTTGGAATAACAAGTTGCCAAGGTTGGACATCAATCCTTGCTGCTGCTGACACCAGTGACAGCCCGCCAGGTCCTGCCAGGTCCTGCCAGCACTTCCTGACATTTCCTAGCTCAAAGCAGATGAAACCAGGTGCTGTGCTGTTGTCTTCCGGCTCTTTAAGATCAAAAGGGAACAGGCTGGGGCTGAAGAGTCCCTCCATGACTATCCCTGTCCCAAGGGGCCCAGCTGCACCCCAAGCTCTCAGCAGGGTATGCCAAGGAGTGCCTGGTCCTCAATTCCATCACATTCCAACGTGGGAAGGACATTGAGCTGCTTCTTGGCGTTGGTGCTGCCTTTTGCTGGGACCTCTGCAGAGTTAAAGATAAGACAAACTGACTCTTACCCTGTTTTCCTTCCCCTGTGATCCTTCCCCTGGACTCTGCCTTGGGGAGGCCACACCTTGAGTGTTGTGTTGAGTTCTGGGCCCTCAGTTGAGGCAAGAGATTGAGGGGCGGGAGCGGGGCCAGAGAAGAGCAACGAGGCTGGATAAGGTAGTGGAGCACAAGTGCTGTGGGGAGAGGCTGAGGGAGCTGGGGGTGTTTGTGCTGGAGAAGAGGAGGCTGAGAGGTGACCTCAGCACTGTCTGGAACTGCCACATCAGGGAAGTTGTGGCCAGGTGGGGGTTGGTCTCTTCTCCCAGGCACTCAGCAATAGGACAAGGGGGCACGGGGGGCTCAAGCTCTGCCAGGGGAAATTGAAGTTGGAGATGAGAAAAAACTTCTTTACAGAGAGAGTGCTGAGGGATTGGAATGGGCTGCCCAGAGAGGGGGTGGATTCCCCATCCCTGGAGGTTTTTCAAGTGAGCTTGGCTGTGGCACTGAGTGCCATGATCTGGTAAAGGGACTGGAGTTGGCCCAAGGGTTGGACTTGATGATCTTGGAGGTCTTTTCCAACCCAATCCATTCTATGATTCTATGAAATGAAAGGGAAGATCAGGAAACCCACACAACTCCTCTGGTCCGTAACAGATCTCAGTAGCGAAGCCCAGGAAGAAACTTCTCTCTCTTTCCCCTCAGGTGAAATCCTCTGTCTCAAACCCTGTGTTTTTTCTCAGCCCACTGAGCTTGTGAGGGTGAAAACCCTGTGTAAGAACTCCATGTTCTGCACTGCTGCTTTCAGTAGGAATGCACTTGGGAAAGACCATCCCCCCCGTGCAGATCCTGGTGGAGATGCAGAGGATTTGGGTGCAGAGAAGTGCAGAACCTCCTCCTCAAACACACAGAGCTGTGCTCAGGGACCTCACTGCTGCCTTGGAGCCTGAATTGTTTAGAGTTCTCTGTGTCTTCCACTTTCTTCTTTTTTACAATGGAGGTTGTATTCCCCTTTTCCCAGTCATTGGAAGCTTCACCTGACTGCCAGGATTTTCCAGATGTTTTGGATGATGGATTAGCAACTTTGTCTGCCAGGTCCCTTGGTGGCTCCTTGGAGGAGCTGATCCTTGGGTTCAGACTGGAAGAGAAGTTTAGCTTAGATAATAGGAAGAAATTCTTCCCTGGGAGGGTGGGCAGGCCCTGGCACAGGTGCCCAGAGAAGCTGTGGCTGCCCCATCCCTGGGAGTGTCCAAGGCCAGGTTGGACAGGGCTTGGAGCAACCTGGGCTGGTGGGAGGTGTCCCTGCCCATGGCAGGGGCTGGGATGAGGTGATCTTTAAGGTCCTTTCAACTCAAACCATTCTGGGATTCAATCTCAGACACACAGCAGGTGTTCTTGGGCATCTGCTGACACAGCCTGAGCAGGATGTGACCAGCAGGATGCAGCACTGCTGGCTGGTGCACTGAGGGCCACCTCCTGTGCTGGATGTTCACACCAGCTTCTCATGGCTTTTGGGACAATAGCACAATATCCTGTGCAGGGCTGAGCCCCTTCTCCTGGGGAGGAACTCCTGGAAGATCTCATAGGTTGGAGACACCCTGCAGTCACTGGAGATGATGCCTTTCCAGAGGAGAGAAAGGTAGATGGTATGGAAGTGTCTCCAAGAAAAAGCAGGCCCATAATAAAGGATAGGGAGAGGGTTGGAAACTGTGGTGTGAAATGAAACTGAGGGTCTCTGCATGTCACAGCCACTGCCACAGCCCTGAGACATCCCAGCATGGCCCAGAGCTGTGCCAGTTCAGCCAATCCTCCTGGAGATCCTGAGGGGCTCCACATCCAGTAAAGCCTCTTACTGTGCAGGCATCTCTGGGCATGGGGGGAAAGGTGGGAGCTGTCGTGTTCTGAGGCAGACCAAGCTGAGGGTAACAACACCCTGAGAGCAAACAGACAGTCTGCTTGGAGGGGAAAAAACAGAGGCTGTAACAGGTTGGTGATTTAAGAACCATCAGCAGCCACAAGTGTAAGCCCAGAGCTCTGGGGGGAACAGAACTGCTCCTCAGCTTCTGCACCAAGCAGGATTGTGCCCTGTCTGATTCTTTTCCAGAAGGCAGTTGGGAGTCAAATGATATTAATTGTTAGTTGCCTGGTTTTATGGGGCTTCTGTAAGTTTAATCATTCAGTTTATAGCTGTGTGATGCCACTGTCAGTGAATGAGGTTATTTACAGCATTCTGGCTTGGCTGTGTGGGGTTTAAAAGCTGAGGAGACATGAGGACAGTGGGAAGGGTTACACAGCCCCAGACCCCTGGTACAGGGGGGTTCCTTCTCCACCATCAGCACACTGAGTTCCCTGGCAGTGTTTCACCTCCCAGCACTCCCATCTGAGCCTCGGGCTCAGTCCTGATGGGATCCAGGGGGAATGCAGTGCCTGGTCATCCAACAGCCTGGGAAAGGGCCCCTGCTGTCCCCTGCCACCCCTGTGCCACACACACTGGTGCTGGCTGGGGGCACAGGCTGGCCCTGCCACTTCTACTCTGTGTGAGCCAGAGTTTCATTGCAAGGAATATATCAGAAGGCCAGAGGGAGTGAAAAAATCCCTTATATCACTATGTTATGTCCATGCTTCCAGGTGCCAGCTCTCAGGGCAGCATTCCTGGATGGGAGCAGAGCTCCTGGATTGCTCCTGCAGCCCCTCTAACCTCACAGAGCAGTGGAGCTGCACAGACACACACACTGGGGCCCCAGGGAGCATCCAGGAAGGCAGGAAAAGGAAAGCCTTATGCTTAGAACTCCTTGAATTCAGCACTGACACCCTCCTGGGTTGTCAAGCTACTGAATCTTCTTTTTTAGCTTCCCAGAAACACACAGTCACATGTAACATTTGCTTGAGAAAACACTGACTTCCCGTTCTCAGCAGGAGAGTAAATATGGAAAAGATAAATTGGAGAAGATATCAATCAGCTGCTGAATGGATTGAAGAAGGAATTAATCCAGACTTGTAATTTCTGTGGTCAGAAATGCCCCAGAAAAGCCCCCTGGAGAAGCACAGAGGTGCTGGCCAGCACATCCTCCTGGGTGCTCCCCGTGCTGTGAGTGCAGTGTGACCTCCTGGGGCAAGGGAAAGCTGCTCTGGTGCATCCCGAGGTCACAGAGAGTTCCTGAGATCAGGAATAGGGCTGTCAGGGCTCTGACTGTGCAGGGCTGTACCTTGGAGTGCTGCCTTTGACACACAAAGCTCAGTTCTCCTGGGGCAGGGCAGGAGGTGCCAGGGACAGCTGAGTGCTCTGAGACCTGATAGATCACCTCTCCAGAAAGACCTCAGCAGGTGGAGGGGGGTAGGGCACAGAGAGGATCTCAAATTATTCCAAGTAGCTTAATTATTTCATAACAACATCTTTAATGCATCTGAGAAGAGTGGAAGGACTCCTTTCATGCCTAATTGTGAGGCTTTCTGAGAAAGCAATCACCACTCAGAGATCTTTTCCAAGGGTTTTTCTGCCTTTTCCCTTTGTACCAGCAGTGAAGCAAACTCTACTCAGCAGTCTCTGTTCTCTGGCTCCCTTTTTAACCTCTCCTGTAAAACCTTCCAATATTATTATCCTTGTCCCATTTGTTCATGTCTTATGAGTACAGATGCTTATTTGGGGCTTGCATTAGTGCACTCACCAAACAAAGAGGAGACATGAAAGGAGCAAAGGGAACAGTTAAGCTGAAAGTCCCTTGGAGAGGCTTGGAAGTTGTTACCAAACCAGAAGCAACGTTTTCCTCTGCCTTCACCTGGCACTGCTCTGCAGGGGAGAGGCAGGGCAGGGATGCAGCCAGGGGTGAGGAGCCTCTCAAACAACTCCAGGGGAAAAAAAGGCTCCCTCAGGGGGTGTGTTTGAACACTTTATCCCTGGGCTGCAGCACTACAAAGACTCGAGCTGAGCAGAGGCATTTTCACCATGTCCAACACTTGTCGTGGCTCCCAGAACAGTGAGGTCACTGTAACACCCCCACACAGCCCCTGCCTGGAGGGCTCAGCACCCACAGGACCCACCACAGCCCATTTGAGCAGTGGCAAGAACAGGTTCCTGTCATATCAGGTCACCCCAGCACAAGGCAGAGCTGAATGAGAGGGACCAAGAGAAACCTTGGGCAGGTTGTAGGAGTGTCTCTACACTCAGCCAGGACATGGTGTGCTCCATCCCTCAGCCCAGAGAGGATCCACAGACCTCCTGGGAGTAAACACACAGCAACTGTGACCTTTAGAAGTGATCTGCCACTGAGAAATACTTCTCTCTAATCACACAACCATTAATTGTTTCATAATAAACACATTGCCCAGCGCTCAGTGGGAGTCAGTCGGACACAGCGGCTCCAGTGCTTTGCTCCAGCTGTTCTGTGCTACTGACCCCAGAGACACCCTTTAAAAAGAAGAACTCTTTAAAAAGAGGAATTAAAGGGGACTGGGCTACTGTATCTTACATTTCTGGTGTGCCAGGGGACATTAATTCCCCTCCCAGCCAGCCAAATTCCTCTGCACTTTGTCTGGAAAGCCAACCAGTGGCTCCTCACAGTATTTCAGGAGGCACTTACTCCAGCTGAGGCTGAGATACCCAAGGAGCTTTTCCTGACACCTGATCCATTTGTTCACACCCCTCAACCTTGCAGAGGAACCTGGGGATGATGTTGTGCTGGTTTCAAGGGAAACCAACAAAGGAAATGAACCCAACACTAAAGAGATTGTAAGTCAGAGTTACAATTTAATAACAATATTTCAATAAATGCAATGGCACAAAGAGAAATTTGGTTTAACCCCCAAACCCAGCAGTGGAACCCAGCCCCCTGGGGCACAAACACAGTGGGGTTTGGTGGCCCCTGTGCTGAGCCCCAGGATCCAGTCGTAAACACCCAATTCAATATGCCACTGTTCGGGAGCCGGTCCTGCCGGAACNGCTGAGGGCTCAGCTGTGCCCTGGGCAGCTGCTGCCAATGGGCCATTGGGAAGAGTTGCTGGGCAATGGCCCAGAGGGTTTAGAATGCCCAGCTTTGGTCACACCCACACAGGGATAAACTGCTCCCACCTGCTGAACTGGGAGAGAGGTTCAGTCCTGTTACCATCAGGGATGTTACTGGTTACTATGAGCAAACCACACTCTCCATTGCACATGAACTTGTTGGGTTACCAGATGAAAGGCATAAACAGTCAGGGCATGCCAGGAGGTACCAAAACCATGGAGGATGACACTGCTTTTGCCTCAGCCCCTTCAGGGGACCTGGAGAAGTGAGAGGCACTTGGTGGTTCTGCCTCAGTTGAGGGTCTCCCTGACAAAGCCTGTCTGAAGCTCCACAACACTCCCCTGCTCTGGAGAAGTGGAGATGGTGGAGATTTCCTTCTGCCAAGGAGGGGAGGAAGCACCAGGAATCATGGCCACCCTCAGACAACTCCTGTGCATTTCAAATCCAATTTTACAGTAACAAGTCAGGCGTCACTTTCCCAGCTACATTTTGTTCCATCATTCTGGAAAGATAAACAGCAAAGCAAAAAAAAAAGGACACAGAGATTGTCAGCACATTTAGATTTCCCTTTGATCTGGTAAACAGGCGCCAGATCAACTGCACAAGGTGGCTGTGTGCTCGTCTGTCACACCAGACCCACAGCTGCCACCTGCAGCACCTCTTTGAAACCTCACCCAGAGGGGTGTTGGGAGCCCTTTTAGGCTCCTACAGATACAGCTCAGAAAGCCAAGCCCCCTGCAAAGTGTCCTCAGGGGAATAACCACAGGTCCAAGCCCTCTGAGAAGTGTCCTCAGGGGAATAAACACAGGTCCAAGCCCTCTGAGAAGTGTCCTTAGGGGAATAACCACAGGTCCAAGTCCTCTGAGAAGTGTCCTTAAGGGAATAACCACAGGTCCAAGCCCTCTGAGAAGTGTCCTCAGGGTAATAACCACAGGTCCAAGCACTTGAGAAGTGTCCTTAAGGGAATAAACACAAGTCCAAGCCCCCTGAGAAGTGTCCTCAGGGGACTAAACACAGGTCCAAGCCCCCTGAGAAGTATCCTCAAGGGAATAAACACAGGTCCAAGCCCCCTGAGAAGTGTCCTTAAGGGAATAACCACAGGTCCAAGCCCTCTGAGCAGTGTCCTCAAGGGAATTAACACAGGTCTACCGAGTATTACAAGTTTAAATTTGATGAGGGTTTGTTCATACTCTTCCCATTGTCCATCACCACTTAATAAGGTGTCCTGGCCATGAGCTCACTGACCAGGCCTGGAGGAACATCCCTGGAGACAACCATTGCCATCAGCCCCAACACTGCTCGTTCCCAGGGCTTCTCAAGTGCTGCTGCTCTAAAACCCAAAGGGAAGGGGCTTTCTGGTTTGAAGTTCTTAGTTCTTGTCTCCCTGTTCATTTGAGCTCAGGAAGGAGGCAGATTCNCTTAGGGGAATAACCACAGGTCCAAGTCCTCTGAGAAGTGTCCTTAAGGGAATAACCACAGGTCCAAGCCCTCTGAGAAGTGTCCTCAGGGTAATAACCACAGGTCCAAGCACTTGAGAAGTGTCCTTAAGGGAATAAACACAAGTCCAAGCACTTGAGAAGTGTCCTTAAGGGAATAACCACAGGTCCAAGCCCTCTGAGCAGTGTCCTCAAGGGAATTAACACAGGTCTACCGAGTATTACAAGTTTAAATTTGATGAGGGTTTGTTCATACTCTTCCCATTGTCCATCACCACTTAATAAGGTGTCCTGGCCATGAGCTCACTGACCAGGCCTGGAGGAACATCCCTGGAGACAACCATTGCCATCAGCCCCAACACTGCTCGTTCCCAGGGCTTCTCAAGTGCTGCTGCTCTAAAACCCAAAGGGAAGGGGCTTTCTGGTTTGAAGTTCTTAGTTCTTGTCTCCCTGTTCATTTGAGCTCAGGAAGGAGGCAGATTCTTCTTGTTTGTGCTGTGAACAGAAAGCAGACCAAGGTTTGCCCAGGTCTCCATTCCACAAGGAATGTGTCAGTGGCAGCTCCAAAGACCTTAAGACTTCACAGTTATTCAGGAGCAGATTTTCATATTCAAAAGGTAAACTCTCCTGGGATGCTTCTGGTGGCTTTGTCAACATCTCCCTGACACTCACACACTGTCCAGGGGTTGCAATAGCACCAGGTAGTAGAATTAGACATAAGGGAAGGAACAGGGTGCTGTCATGCAGTAAATCAAAGCATTCAGTCATGAAGGCAGAAATATTTGCATCAGAGGGAGCTCAGAAGAGAAGCCAAGCATCAAAGATTTTGGCCACTGGAGCACCACAAAGATCCACCAACCCTGATGTTTTCACAGCTGATTTTTACAGCCAGGTCTCAGTATCTTTGCTGTGATTCTGCAGTCAAAGCACATTACACAGACTCTTCCTACAGGTCCATCAAGGGTTTTGCCTGGCCCAGCTCCAGGAGAGAAGACCCACTAGGTCTGGTTTTGGAGAACACACAGCTGAGCAATATCTGTGCAAAGCTCTCCACTTATATTAGTGTCATCCTCCACCTTGATAACAACTAAAAATAAAGTGCTGCAATAATCAACTAGATTGACTAAGACAGATGCTGCTTTTAACATGTGTACTGTAATTAACTTACACAAGGCTAGAAAGCTCCATCTCAGCCTCTTCCCACAGTGGAGGAAGTTTGGCTTTCTAATAATAGGAGCTGGTAACACATGTTGAATTATAAAGTAATGAAAGTTGGTTTTGGCAGGAACACTCCTGATTTGTCGTGCTTCCATTTAATCTCCAAGTGTGACAGGCACTCTGCTCCCAGGGGACCTGCTGCTTTTCCTGGAGCTCCTTCTGGATTTCTTTCCTCTGGCATAAGGTAGGGCACAAATCCTTCACGAGGGGAGAGGGGGCTGCTGTCTCTGACTGCCTCTCGACAATGCCTGTGCTGACTTGCTCTCACGTGCCATATGGTTTGCACACACCAGGCAGCACCACACACACACACAGGGCACGCTGTGTGTGCACACCCACACAAAACCTGGCCCAGCCACAAGCTGTGCCTTCCCCTGGCGCGGCCTCCCCCTGAACTCTCACAGATGGTGTTGCACAGCACTGTGTGAGCAGCACAAAAAAGCTGCTTCGGTGCCCTCACCCATGTTCCAGCCTGCACCAGGCAGGGCTGTGCAACGTCCTCCCCTGCCTTGGGCTGCTGCTGACAGACATCCATCCTGCTGGGACACAGCCTCGACTGGAAGTGTTAGTTAGCACTTTCTGGGTCATCCACTTCCATCAAAAATTCTCTCCTAGTCCCACTTTTCAGGTCCTGACTCTGATCAGTCTTATTGTCATTCTTGGAACCTGCTGTGGTGAGATCATCGCTGGTGTCACCAGCTTCCTCCTGCATGCTTGACCTTCTCCCTCCCTCTGCAGCCCCTTAGCTGCCCTCTCCTTCCTCCCTTGGCCAGATCCCCCCTTTTGGCAGGGATCTAGCAGGAATGCAGCTCAGGCAGCTGGTGACCTGCTGGCTTTGATGTCACCAGCCCAGCTGACACCCACAGGAGCTCAGTGACAGCAGGGCCTTCTAAACCCCCAGAATCCATCCTGGGTGTTAATTTTGGTTGATAGACCATGTCCTCAATCTTCTTGCTAGGTTAAGAAGCCCATCATGCCCTCACATCTCCAGCTTGCCATGTGAAGATGCCCCTTCAACCCCAGTGTGTGCAGAGCACCCTGAGGTGACCCAGAAACTGTCCCTCTTCATCTGACACTCCAGAGCAGCGATAACTGACCCTACTTTCTCCTACATTTGTTGCCTGCATTTCCCTGGGCTCTTAGACTTGCAGAGCCATTTATCCTGGCTTGACTCCTCCTTCCACACCCAAACCCACCCCCCCAGCAATGTCTGTGCACTGTTTGTGTGTGTAGGTGCCGAGATCTGCTGCCAATCCTGCCTCGTGAAGGGGCATCTCCAGCATGGCAAAGCAGGGCTGTGATGGGCCAGGACTGCACTTGGGCAGGTGCAGGCAAAGAGTCATCTTTAATTTTGTTTCCCCCTAGTCACTGAGATGTCAGAGGAAAAGCTTTTGGCCATGTCCACACCATGTAGCATTGACTTGGGGACAGAGTGGCTGGAGAGCAGCCAGGCAGAAAGGGAACTGGGGGTACTAATTGACAGGAAGCTCAATATAAGCCAAGAGTGTGCCCAGGTGGCCAAGAAGGCCAATGGCATCCTGGCCTGGATCCAAACTAGTGTGGCCAGCAGGCCCAGGGCAGTGAGCCTTCCCCTGGACTCTGCCTTGGGGAGGCCACACCTTGAGTGTTGTGTTGAGTTGTGGGCCCCTGAGTTGAGGCAAGAGATTGAGGGGCTGGAGCGGGGCCAGAGAAGAGCAACGAGGCTGGAGAAGGGAGTGGAGCACAAGTGCTGTGGGGAGAGGCTGAGGGAGCTGGGGGTGTTTGTGCTGGAGAAGAAGAGGCTGAGAGGTGACCTCAGCACTGTCTGGAAGTGCCTGAAGGGAAGTTGTGGCCAGGTGGGGGTTGGTCTCTTCTCCCAGGCACTCAGCAATAGGACAAGGGGGCACGGGGGGCTCAAGCTCTGCCAGGGGAAATTGAAGTTGGAGAGCAGAAAAACTTCTCTGCAGAGAGAGTGCTCAGGCATTGGAATGGGCTGCCCAGAGAGGGGTGGATTCCCCATCCGTGGAGGTTTTTCAAGTGAGCTTGGCCGTGGCACTGAGTGCCATGATCTGGTAAAGGGACTGGAGTTGGCCCAAGGGTTGGACTTGATGATCTCGGAGGTCTTTTCCAACCCAATCCATTCTATGACTCTATGTGACTCCTCTGGCTCCTGGAGAGGTGCAGAGAGCTCAGGATCCACCAGGCATGGATGCCCTGGGTGGACAAAAGTAGGAAGGAGATTCCCTGCCTTCTCCAAAGAAGGTTTCCCCAGGTCAGCCTTGAATTTAGTGTCAGGCCTGGCCTATCTCTTGCCACTGGCTATTGATTTCCTCTGTTTGGCTGTTACACACAGCAGAGCTCACCCCCAGCACAATGAACATGAGGTGAGTGCATCAATGTGGCTTTCCTTCCACTGAACAAGGAGAAGGCAGAAAGCAGGGAAGCATTTTTGTCCCAGGAGAGAAGGAAGCACAAGCAGAAGATGGAGAAGTGGCTGTCATTGTGGGAACTAAACAGGGCCTGCACAGGTGACTGTCCCTCATCACTGTCGTCCCTGTTGATCTTCCTATGAGCTAATGGGACTTCACTTCAGCTGATGCCAGTCAGGTTTGCTCCCTTCTGCTTGTGTGGTAACACCACAACAGGAAGTCATGCCCCTGCTGCCCTGGTTAGAGGTGGCTTTGTTAGCCCTGGGTGAGCTGTGTGTGCTGCAGGGACACATCCAAGGGAGATGGTTTAGCAGCAGGTCCCAAACACACCTAAACTGTGGGACAGCAGCACCATGACCAGGTTCAAGCTTTCCAGCTCCCCCTGCAGTCCCTTTGCTCCCTTTGCTGCAGCAGATGTGCCTCCTCAGAGGAGCCAGCGGTGCCACCTCACAGGAACCTGCCGTGCCACCTCACAGGAGCCAGATGTGCCACCTCAGAAGAGCCAGCTGTGCCACCTCACAGGAGCCAGATGTGCCACCTCAGAAGAGCCAGCTGTGCCACCTCACAGGAGCCTGCTGTGCCACCTCTGAGGAGCCAGATGTGCCACCTCACAGGAGCCAGCTGTGCCACCTCAGAAGAGCCAGATGTGCTCACAGGAGCCAGATGTGCCACCTCAGAAGAGCCAGCTGTGCCACCTCACAGGAGCCTGCCGTGCCACCTCACAGGAGCCTGCCGTGCCACCTCACAGGAGCCAGATGTGCCACCTCAGAAGAGCCAGCTGTGCCACCTCACAGGAGCCTGCTGTGCCACCTCTGAGGAGCCAGCTGTGCCACCTCACAGGAGCCAGCTGTGCCACCTCTGAGGAGCCAGCTGTGCCACCTCACAGGAGCCAGCTGTGCCACCTCTGAGGAGCCAGATGTGCCACCTCACAGGAGGCAGCTGTGCCATAGGGGTACTCAGCAGAGTGGCACCTCGTAGGAGAGAGGCATCATGGAGAGCCCCTCAAAGCCAGAGGACCCTCTGGTTTGTGATCCAGTGCCCAGGCCAGGTCTTGCAATCTGCTGCCATGCTCTCCCAGGGCTGTATCTGCAGCTCTGCTCCCCACCAGGGAAGTCCTTGGAGCTGTGCTGAACTCTGGTGGGGAGAAGAAGCCTCTTGTGCACTGGGGTGGTCAAGCAGCTGGAGAAAGAGGTAAGGGAGGAAGCAAACACTGCCCTCACAGCACTGTCAGAGAGTTCCACTTCAGGGCACATTTGGAACCAAACACAAAGCATGATGCTTTGACTCCTTAATTAAGTCCAAATCCTGGTACTCAGCTTATGGAAGATAATGAAATCTTGACAAGGATAATTTTTTATGTCCTAGAGGTCACCTATTGCAGAAAGTCCAATGTGCTGGACCCTTCTGGCCTCCCTTGAGGCACTCCAGCAGCACTCACCTCAGGCAGCAAGGCACCAGCATTTCTTGTGTCACAGTTCCATGATTTCCCAAGGCTTGTATTTCCCTTGAATCAAAAGTTTGCATCTAAAAACGCAAAGTCTTCTCAGATAGACATAAGTGATGCAAATGTAACTCCCTCAGCTCTCTCCCAATGCAGAAGAGAAGAAAAACATCTCAGTTTCCTCAGGCTTTGGACTGAGGGTTAACAATAAGCAAGTTCTAGCTCTTCCAAAGGGAAGTTCATAGAATCACAGAATCAGCTGGGTTGGAAAAGACCTCCGAGATCATCAAGTCCAACCCTTGGGCCAACTCCAGTCCCTTTACCACATCATGGCACTCAGTGCCACGGCCAAGCTCACTTGAAAAACCTCCAGGGATGGGGAATCCACCCCCTCTCTGGGCAGCCCATTCCAATCCCTCAGCACTCTCTCTGCAAAGAAGTTTTTTCTGCTCTCCAATTTCCCCTGGCAGAGCTTGAGCCCCCCGTGCCCCCTTGTCCTATTGCTGAGTGCCTGGGAGAAGAGACCAACCCCCACCTGGCCACAACTTCCCTTCAGGGAGTTCCAGACAGTGCTGAGGTCACCTCTCAGCCTCCTCTTCTCCAGGCTAAGTTAGATCCATAAAATCAAAGGTGAGATGGAAACACACAGCAGAGGCTTCTGAAGGTCTGCAAACAGTTCCAGGTAGGAAACCCTGCGCTGAACATCTCAGTGACTTACAGGAGAGAATGCAAATACAATCCACACAATGCCCGTGAAAATGGCAAATGAACATTAACCCACCCACTTCCTGGTTGGACTCGATGATCTTAGAGGTCTTTTCTGATCTTAATGATTCTCTGACTCTGACCTTTTAGTGTAAGTAACTGTATTTCCCCTCATGCTTCTCACTTCTAGTTAGCAAGGCCAGCAGGAGTGAAGCAGCTGAGCAGGACAATGGGGCAGGTGGGGAATTTTATCCTCAGTGAGAGATCCCTCTCCCCTTCCAGCGAGAGAGGAACAGGTAAAATCTACTCTGCCTGGCCCAGGCTTTTCTGGGATGAGCAGAGCCAAGAGCAGCCCTGGCTGCCAGTCTGGGAAGGAACTTCATTGCCAGAGAGAGAACAGAGTCCTGAGCAAGGAGGGACAGCAAACAGGCCATGGAAGGGAAGGTCTTTGCAGCACAATGGGAAAGGAGGTGCAAAAAGTGAGTGATGGGCAAGAGAGCGAGGAGTGGGTGATGCTTAGGGAACAGAACCATTAGAGATGATAATATACCCTGTTGAGGCCAGAACCTGGACAAGGACAGGTTGTTCTTCATGGAGTCCCACGTTCCAGACCCTTACTGAGAGCTCTGGTGGAAGGTGCAGCCCCAGACACTTAGCAGCATTGAGAAATGCCAAACTTCTGGACACCAAGCCCTGCTGCTGGCATGGCATCTCCATGCCAGAGGGAAGAGCAGGGCACAGCCACACTGTGCTGCTTTAAAGGGAAACCGGCAGGAGAAACAAACCCAACACAAAAGAGATTATAAAGCAGAGTTACAATTTAATAAAAATAGTACAAGAAATGCAATGGCACAAAGAGAAATTGGGTTTAACCCCCAAACCCAGCAGTGTAACCCAGCCCCCTGGGGCACAAACACAGTGGGGTTTGGTGGCCCCTGTGCTGAGCCCCACGTGGTTCCCCCGAGTGCAAAGGAAAAGGAGGTGAAACACCTGTTGGTGCAGATGATGGCACAGTCTGGTGGGGAGTGTTGGGCTCCTCCTCTCCAGGGTCTGATCCTCCTCTGGATATGACAAGGGGTCCCAGAGGTCCCCGAAGCCCAAGATTCTGTCCCCTGAGGTGCAGGTGGGAGCCCCCAGTCCCTCCCCCAGGGCAGGGAGTTCCAGAGTGGGGGATGTGACTCTGGGAGTCAGGGGGGATTTTGGAATGGTTGCTGGCCCCTGAGCAGAGCTGAGCCCTCAGGTGGGTGTGGAGGTGCCAAGGAGTCCCTGGAGGGGAGTTCTCCCAGCTCCTCTGCCAGGCTTCTTTCCCAGCCAGCTGCCAGGCTGAGGGCTCAGCTGTGCCCTGGGCAGCTGCTGCCAATGGGCCATTGGGAAGAGTTGCTGGGCAATGGCCCAGAGGGTTTAGAATGCCCAGCTTTGGTCACACCCACACAGGGATAAACTGCTCCCACCTGCTGAACTGGGACACACACCAATATTCCCTGCCACCTTCTCACCCAGGTACAGCCACAAGCCTTGAACACTGATTTTCACCAGAATTACCTTTCATTGCAAGATTACAGCATGCAGTGGATCTGAGCACAACCAAATCCTTCTGGCTGCTTTTCCTCTGACTCTCAGCTCTCCAAATGCAGTCAAAGCCACTCTCAGCTAGTTTCACTTACACAAAGTCTGGCAAACCTGCGAGTTTTACACAAAACGCGAGCCTTAGAGCATCAAAGCTTCTCTGGGAGGGTTGGTGAACTTTAGCAGTGCCTTTGATGAAAATGGTCTGAGTTTCAAGTGTGTAATGAAACCCCAAATCATTCAAGTTTCACATGGTTGCAAATATTTCTGCCAGTGCTGATCAAAGGTGTATTCAGCAGGGGAGAAGCTTTGATTTTGCAGTACAGGGGACGTGCTGGAATTTTCAAAGCCAGGCCTTGGGATTTAGCTGAGCAGTTCTTGGAAGCAAATCAGCTAAACTTAGCAACGCTTAGGGGAAGGGATGCCAAGGTGCCAGGTTTGGATTATTCCTGTTACCCCAGGGAGAAGCTTTAATGCCCCCACTGATGTCCAGGAGACTGCACGACCCTGCAGCACCTCTGGGCTCCAGAGCTGCCCTCCCTCCACATTTCTTTCCACTCCTCTTCCCTGACTCATCTCTCCTGGCTGCTGACATTGCTGCTCTGTAGCACGGCCCTCCAGAGGCAAAGCTGGAGTGTCTGGAGGAGGAGGAGGCATTATTGCTGCAGGACTGGCTGCTGACCCACATTCCAGCAGGCAGACCCTGGGAAGGGCTGCCTGGATCCCACCCTGTGTCTCCGGGGCCAGCACCACCCTGGACATGGCAGGAGAGCAGCAGCATCACTCCCTGTGCTGGGTGAGGAGACCCAAATCCCCTCCGAAGCCAGAGGCATATGTAAATGTCTGCCTTTAATGCCACTGCCTTGCTGTGAAGTCTTCATTTGTGACAACCATTGCCATAGCAACAGACTGAGCTCGCTTGCAGGACTGTGGTCCCCTCGGAAGAGCAGGTGGAAGGAGGGAACAGAGAAAGCACAAAATGCCATGGAGAAACAGGTACAAGTATTTATCACAGAATCACAGGATATGCTGAGCTGGAAGGCACCCACAAGGATCATCCACTCCAGCCCTCAGCCCTGCAAAGGCCCATCCCCAAGAGTCACTCCCTGTGCCCCAGAGCATCATCCAAATGCTCCTTGAGCTCTGCCAGGCTTGGTGCCCTGGGGAGCCTGGTCAGTGCCCACCACCCTCTGGGGGAAGGACCTTTTCCTGAGATCCAACCTTACCCTGCCCTGGCACAGCTCCAGCCATTCCCTGGGTGCTGTCCCTGGTCCCACAGAGCAGAGCTCAGTGCCTGCCCCTCCTGAGGAAGTTGGACCTGCAGTGAGGTCCCCTCAGTCTCCTCCAGTTCAACACACCAAGTGCCCTCAGTGTCCTCACATGCTGCCCCTCCAGGCCCTGAACCATTTTTGTTGCCTCCTTTGGGCACTCTCCAAAGGCTTCAGCCCTTCCTTGGGTCCCCCCAAACTGCCCCCCCATTGCAGGTGAGGCTGCCCCAGAGCAGAGCAGAGCAAGACAATCCCCTCCCTCGGCCACACTGGGCCTGATGCCCCCAGGACAGGGATGTCCCTCCTGGCTCCAGGGCACCGTGTAACCAGTGCCAGGCTCCAGCAGGGCAGAGCTCCCAAAGGGGAGTCACCAGGAATCTGGAGCAGAGGATGCTGTGCAGGCATTAGGCTGAAGCTCAGGACACAGACTCTGCACAAATCTCCTCTGCCCACCTTGATGTGCCCAGGCATGGCACAGGGATCCTGATGCTGCCCTCCTTTGCTGTGCCACCTTCCCTGTCTGAAGGGACACACTGCAGGCACCTTGGAGGCAGAGGAGCAGTTTTGGGTGCTGCAGCCCTGCAGGTAAAGGTGAGCAGGGCAGGGTCACACCCAGGCAGCAGGTGGGAGCTCTTCCCACAGCCAGAGGTTTGCTCTGCCCCCAGCTCACCCTGCAACCTGGCTGTGCCCTCCAAAGGCAGCAGCCAGTGGCACCGACCCAGCAGCCCAGGCTGGAACCAGCCACAGACTAAACAATGCTCGGATGTTGCCTTTGGACCACAGCAATTTGGCACTGCAGGAATGCAAAGCTTTGTCATGCTGATGGATACAACTCTGGGACACCAAAGATACACTGCAGAGTTTGTGTTTCCCCAGAAAAAAACCAACATTTCCAGGCAGCCTGGCATGGTACTACTGCTCATTCCCACATCCAGCTTCCAATCAGGACAAATAATATGCACCAGAATTACAGAGCCATCAACTGCTGCCCAAGGGGCAGGAGCAGTGTCTGCTCAGAAAAGGGCTGCAGCAGCCAAAGCCTTTTTTAGGCAGCAGCAAGTTTTTCTGACTAATGTGTTTTGCTTCTTGCTAATTTTGCCATTTTCCCTGAGATATTACAGTAAGGGGCCTGGTAACCCCTTGTGATTCCATCAAATAAA
This sequence comes from Sakesphorus luctuosus, assembly GCA_013396695.1. Classification (NCBI taxonomy): domain Eukaryota; kingdom Metazoa; phylum Chordata; class Aves; order Passeriformes; family Thamnophilidae; genus Sakesphorus; species Sakesphorus luctuosus. The sequence goes on along the minus strand of VWZD01007567.1, from coordinate 299,394 downwards.
TCCCATCAGAGCAATTTACCCGCAGAGGTGGCACCTTTGCCTGGCACATCTCACTTTAATGTGTCCAGAGGCTTTTCTGCAGAGAGCCCTGCAAAGGCAAGGCAGGTTTTTTCCCTCCAGCCTCCCTAACTCCCTATTTAGTTGGCTTTATTGTCCAAATAAGAGGCTACTGTAATAACAGGTTCAAAGACTGGAGGCTCAAAGGGGAGAGAAGATCCAACCTCACAAAAAACTTCAGTAGCTTTCGTATGAACTGACTTAACACTTCACCCAACACCACCAAACCCCATCATTGCTGAAGTCCAAGGCTAATAAAGGTCCTGGTGCTTCCTGAGGGATTGACAAATCTGTTGAGGGGCTTTTCTTGCACAGATTCCCTGGATGTTTTCATTGCTTGAAGACACAACAGGGTAAGAAGTGGAGCTCTTTCCTTTATTAAAACCAGTCAAGGATGCCCCAAGAAGACCCAGTGAGTTCTTAGGGTTTAGTAGGACTGTGTGGGTTTGGATGTTCATCAATAATTCCTACATACAGTCATTTTTATTGCAGAACCATCAGCCTATTAGAACCACCTCCTTGAAGCTCATATCTCCTACCCCATCCCTCCCACATCAGAAAGCTGAGTTAAAGGGTGCCAGGAAAAATAAACAAAATAAAGAGTACCAGGAAAAATAAACAAACAAACAAAAAAAACCCAAAAAGCCAAAAAGACTCCAAGCCCCCTGAAGTTCAGGGAAAGCTTCATTACAACCCCTTCACAAAGCTTAAATGTATACAAACACTTCCCAGCCAGCCCAAACCACACCTGACTCCTCTTCTCCAACAAATATCCTGAGCAAACCCCATGCTCTCCTCACAGCAGCACGTCACAAGGATTTCAGGAGCCAGCCTTTTATTCCTCGGGAGGGTAAAGCTCAACTTCCTGCCTGATTTGCTGAACTGGGTGTTTTCTGCCCCTTCATGCAAACGAGCAGTTAATTATTTACAAGCTTGTCTGTAATGTTCTAGTTTACACGCTGGAATTTACATGATTTATTAAACAAAATGGCATTCAAAAAGAAATCCTGTCATAGATGTGTCATCCTTAAAGGAGACTCAACATTTTTTTTCCGAGGGAGTAAATAAATTGAGGAATTGCTGCACGTGCCTTCCTTTGTTTGCAGCTGAAATCAGGTCCCTCCTCCCTTCATTGGCAGGTTTGGGGAAGCCTCATTAGCTGACTAACCTTTGTGAGGAAGCAGGAACAGCTTCACCAGGAAGATTATTCATTAATCATGAATTCCTAAAGGACTGTCTTAGAAAGTCTGGGAAGGTCAGCTTGAACTCTGTGTTCATTAGTGGCCCAGAGAAGGCAACAGTGAGAAATTAGAAGTGTATTTAACCCTTGCAAAGTTATTTTTAAAATTTTTAACCCAAGCCTGGGATTTTTTTCCTGCTATGAAAATCTGATTTTATCTGACAAAACATTTGATAGTGACTGTAAGGGACTTTTTGGCTAAAAAGCTTTATAAAGGTTCCTATTTCAGTTTCTTTTTTTCTCAAAACAATGTGCCATTTAGAAGGAAATTGCTGCTGCATATTCTTGAGTGTTGTTCACTGCAGAGACAGAGTGTGATGTTGCAGAGCCTGACTAATTCCTGCCTGGGAATTGCTCCATGGCTGGACCTTCTGGAAGCTCAGGCAGAGCCTCCAGGTACAACGAGCTGAGCTGTGTCTCCCTTAAGTGGAGATAAACCCCAATGCATTGAGGGCTGAGCCAAACTTATTGGAACTGAACTTCAAATAATAAACATATCAATCATTTTCCCTTCATTGTATCCATCATGATCTTCACAACCACCACTGCTCCGAGGATCAACGTCCTTGCTCTTGGCACGGGCCACCTGCACTCTCTAACTCATCTTTTGTCACCTAAAATGCCTTCTAATTGCCTTTTTCTGACAAGAAGGTGTGATCCATCGCTGCTGAAACAGTGGGTTCATTTGTTATTGCAGGAAATGATGCAACTGAATAAAAGTTGCCCTGTAAAATCTGGAAATAGCAGGAGTTTGGCTGTAGGAGAAATACTCAGATAGAACTAAAGTTCACTTTTGGGCAGTGGCAGTTCTTAAAGCACTGAGAGCTGGATATGGAGGCTTTTGAACTGAGGTCCAGTGTCCTTTCAAACACTCAGTTCTGCTGCCAGTCACTGGCTTTGATGTAGAAATCCTGGGGTGAGCTTTGGGTTATCGGTGAGATCAGGCTCAATAATCACAGTGGTCTGTTCTGGCCTTAAAATCCCTGGGCAGCTGCAGAAGGGAGTTTTTAACCCTGGCACTGATGCCTCCCTTCCTTTGCCCAGCTGAGCTCTGGGAACACACTGACCAGCAGTGGAACCAGCACAGGGTCTGGGGGAAACACTGAGCAAGAGGATTGGGCACTGTTGGATTGGGCACTGTTGCATTGGACACTGTTGGATTGGGCACTGTTGGATTGGGCACTGTTGGATTGGGCAATGCCTCCCATGGTGCTGGGGGTGTGCTCCAGGGATTGGGCTCCTTTGGTCCACTTCCCACAGCAGGGGTGTACTCTCAACCCTCCTGGGGCTGCATTCCCATTGGATTGTGTCTGTGGGAGGCACTGAGCAAGAGGATTGGGCACTGTTAGACTGGGCACTGTTGGATTGGGAACTGTTGGATTGGGCACTGTTGGATTGGGCGCTGTTGGATTGGGCACTGTTGGATTGGGCACTGTTGGATTGGGAACTGTTGGATTGGGCACTGTTGGATTGAGCACTGTTGGATTGGGGACTGTTGGATTGGGCGCTGTTGGATTGGGGGCTGTTGGATTGGGCACTGTTGGATTGGGC